>JAGFNX010000132.1:0-86884 GCA_017657125.1 Scopulariopsis brevicaulis
GGGTGGGGGGGGGGGGGGGTGGACCTTCGCTCGTGGCATGCGCCAGCGGCGATTGCGGGTCTCTGCTTTGAGGTCTGAGGACGGCCATCATCGGCCATGTCGCCGGCCGTGCGTTCGCCGTCGTGGCATTACCTGGCGAGATCAGCGCGACGCACCGAGTCTCGCCGTGCTAGTCTCACCGTGCTCGAGCGCATCTCCCCCGATGTGGCCGTGGAGGACGACGCGCACTGGACGAGGGAAACGCGGGGTACCCTCCCTCCGTCCGTCCGCAGACGGAAAGTCTCCGATGATCTGATGGGCAGGCCGGCACCCGGATACCCCATGACCTCATAGGTGCCCGAGCGCCCATCTCCTCGGCATCCGCAAACCGCAACAGTGCAGTAATCAAGCCCCACGAGAGCCCAGAAGGCGATCTTCGCTCGGCCACCCCGATTCAAGAACGTTCTATTCCCCAACAAAGATTTTCGGCGCGCCACATGACGCTGATATAGTGGAGGAGCAATAAGGTGGTGGCCCTCCCCTGGGCAGTAAGGTGGTGGCCCCCTCCTCCCCACTCCCCACCCGGCGCGCTACCTCGCGCCAATCCCCCTCCTCGGCGTCACGCACCGCAAAAAGAGCGAGCCCCGCAGCACAACCGCGTTGTCACCCCCTCGTACCCCGTACCTCCATCACTCACCAGCGGCAGACAAAATCTACTTCTGCTTGTATACTACTTCCTAATTACTCAGCCGGCCATTTCACTTGCTGCCACCCAGATACCGGGGAGCTTGCACCTCGGCATAATGCTGCAGCGAGGGTCGTCGGCCCCGCCCACACCCGACTTTCCCCCCGGCAGCTTTTTGTCCGGGACTCGCTGCGGGGCCGCGTCTCGGTCTGGACTACCCCGTAAGTTGCAACCTCTCAATGTCACATTGCGAAGGGAGCTCCATACCCTTGTCCCGAGGCCGTTCCGAAACTGTGTCGTCGATGTCTGAGGGGAATATAAAACACGACACCCCTCGCGCTTAAAAATCGCCTATGCGGTATTGGATGAGGCAAACGGACGCGTTCCGCCGACGGCTCCAGAGGTGAAATCATGTCCCCGCAACACGTAACAAGAGATCATCCGTACGTTTGCCACGGCACCAAGAGGTCTGCAACCCCACAGCGAAACCCGCTCCCGGCGCACCCGAGCATGCATGCTCGTAGGGCCTACCCACCGAGGCCTCGAGAAGCTTAAAGAACCCACAGCGGGAATGAAGCTCCTTTGATGGGTCTTCTGGGCCGGACATGACGTCGATACCCGTTTTTGCTCATCCATATCGCTGGTTCTCCGATCCTTTGTAAGAAGGTCCGCTCAATTCCGTTTCATGAGCGCATAAGGCCTCGAATCCCCAATGCCTCACGTGCCCGCCGCGAAAACTATGCTGCTTTGACGGCTCCTCTAGGCTGGACATGACGTAGATACGCTCTTGTCCATCCATATTGCCGGTTCTCTGCGAGAAAGACCGCCAGTTTTCCTTCGGCGAGCGTATCACGGCCAACAACCCAAGGTGCTTACTTACTGCGAGGAGAAAGCCGCGCGGAACGGGTCCTCGAGGCTGGAAATGACGTGAATACTCTCGTTTTTGTCCATACTTATCCATCCGTTGGGAAAGACACCTCAGCTTCGTCCGGGGGAGGGGGCAAATTCCCAATGAGCCCGAGGTGCCCACCGCGAATAAGGCTGAGTGGATGCTTCTTCTGGGCCGGACATGACGTATATGATCCATTCTAGTCCATCCTTGTCGCTGGCCCACGTGGCAAAAAAAAAAAAAAAGAGCTCCGTTTCATCCAGAGGGTGTATCGCGGCTCGAGTCTCCAATCATCTTTAATTCTAGATGCTCGCCGCGCGAATAAAGCCCGTCCAAACGTACCCTCAAGACCAGAGACGGCGTAGCTACCCGTTCTCAACAACGTCTGTCCTTACTCTCGGGTCATCCGAGAAGAACCGCTCGGTGTCGTCGAAACGCCCTCGACTCCCAGAGGCCGGCCCATGCGTCTCGGACTCTCGTTCCAAAGCAGAGTCCCATGACGAGGCGTCCCGGTATCGTCCTACAAGCCGGGAATCGGAGGCCTGCCTAGATCTGCCCCTGGTAATTAGAGTTGCGAGGGCTGGAAAAGTCAGAAGTAGATGCCGGGCATCGAGTTGACGGCGAGGCCGCATGGGCCACCACCCATCAACACCGTCACATACCCCCAACAAAAGCCACCCACAAGGGCACCAAAATAACGGCATCATCCTCATTAGATCTATCTCTAGACACCATACCGTCTAACCCTACCCCTATTCCAGTATCTAGTACCCAGTACCAAGAGTGAAACACCCAAACTCCAATGCAATGACCTCATTCCCAATCCCCAGTCCCCTAATCCATTATCCCCATATGCCCCGGTAAGAGGCGCCTTACAAACCCCTCCATCCCATGGTAAACCCGCGCCAAAAGCAAAAAAAAAAAAGACAAAACCACGAAACGCAGAAAACGCCGCTGTATGTCCCCTTCAACCCCGGCCTAGAACCCCATCAGGGTCGGCCCAAACATCGGCACGTACCTGCCCGGACTCACCCCGTCCGAGGGGCCCTGCACCGTTATCTGCGGCGACCTCTCGCGCCGGGGACTAGGCGACGGCGTGACGTTCTCGTCCCTCTCGCCGCTCTCCCTCCCCCTCTCCCCATCCCCGTCCTCCTCCTTCCCCTCCTCCTCGCCGTTCCTCTCACCCTCCTCCTTGTGCTCCTCCCCCTTCTCCTCAACCTCCCTCGACCCAGCGGGCACGACGCCCCCGCCAATCCTCGCCCAGAACATCTGCTCCCTCAACCTCACACTCTCCTCCCACCCGGTCCTCTCTTCCTCATCCCCCGCGCCCACCCTCCAATGCCCATCCTTCACGATGCGCAGGAAACCAAGCAGCTCGCACGTAGACCGCACCCTCGCGAGACAATACCCGCAAAGCGGGTACCTCTGCGCCGTGTCCGACTCGCTCGTCCTGAACCTGTGCGTCCGAAGGTGCCCCTCATCCTTCTTCGACTCGCCGCACAGCGCACAGGGGTAGTGCTGCGGGTGCGGCGCAGCGGGGACGATGGGGCTCGAGGGCGCGGGCTCGACGACTAGGGACCCCTCCGTTATGGCGTTCAGCACGCTCCGGCGCGCAAGCCACGAGAGCCCCGGCGCGGCGTCGAGGCGCAGCGTCGGCTCGATGTCCTCCACCAGCACCCTCTTGAAGAACTTTGTGTCCTTTAGCGGGCCAGCGGGGGTAGGTGACGCCGTGTTCCCCTGCGGCGAGTACGACGCGGACGCGAGGCCCGCGGGCAGCGACGACGTAGACGGCGTAGACGAGTGCGTATTCGACGACCCGCCGAGCCCCAGATTCGCGACATTAATTCCGCTAAGCGACGACGACGACGTGCGGGCCCCGGCGCCGCTCCTGCTCGTCCTCGCCAGCGTCTTAAAGTCCTCAAATGCCGCGATATCCCTCCTCACGACGGGCTGGATCAGGTGCGAGAAGCTAGTCGGGTAAGCGGGGGAGACGGGCTCCGAGGGCGACGCGAGGGCCTGCCCGTCGCTCGAGGACCTCTCGTGCGCGCCGCCGAACTTGCTCCCGCCGGGGGACGACGGGGCGGTGAGGTTCGTCTGGTCGTCGCGGTCGGCCGTCATCTGCTCCATGACGGCCTTGAGCTCCGCCAGCTGCTGCTGCTGCGACTGGAGCAGGCCCTCCGTGTCCGCGACTTGCGCTCTCAGAAGCTCGTTCCTCTTCTCCAGCGCCTCCTGCTTCTGGAGCGCCTCCTCCTTCACCGACACGACCATCTTGTTCGCCTCCTCGAACAGCGCGGTTGTGAGGTTCTCCAGCTCAAGCTCGATCCGCCTCTTCTCCCGCTCCACCCCCTCGCGCCGCCTCTTCTCCTCCGCAATCTTGCCCGACAGCACCTTCTTCTCCGTCTCCACCGTCCCGCGGCGAACCCACACGTCGCCCGCGAGCATCTCGCGCTGAGACTCCGCCACGGACTCCAGCTGCCTGATACGATCCCTCGCGCGCTCCAGCTCCTGCCGCGCGCCCGACAGCGCGTTGTCGAGCGTCGTCTGGTGGTTGATGGCCCGAATGAGCTTCGTGCTCAGCGCCGTGACCTCGTCCTGCGGCTCGGGATGCCTGTCCCCCCCGTCCGACGCCCTGTCTCCGTTCGAGTGGCTCATTGCGCGGGTCCGAGGGTCGGGCAGCGTGCTGAGGTCGTCGTCATCGCTCAGCGGCGAGGAGTAGGTCGTGCGCGGGCCGGGGGACGACGAGATGGAGAGGGGGAAGGAGAACTCGGGGAGCTGGGAGGTCGAGGGGGAGCGGCCGTGGTTGCGGCGCGCGAGGCGGTTCGGGCTGGGCGACTTCGCGGGGACGGAGGAGAGGGAGCGGAAGTGGCCGGCGGGGCGGCGGGGGGCGGTCGCGGAGGCGGAGGACGAGGGTCGCTGGGAGTCGGTGTCGAATGCTGTCCACGGCGCGACGCGGATGAAGCTGGAGAGTTGGGTGTTAGATCTAGACGTGGACGGGGGCAGGGAGGCTGGTTGAGCGCGGACTTACGCCTCCATGACGGGCCTTGGGACCCCGAGGGTCGCTCCGAATCACTGTCTCGGGTTCCGAGGCAGGCTGGGCCGCACACAGCGGGTTCCAGGTCCCAGACTCTATCTGATTTAACTTGTCTCAGCTAACGGAAGTGTCCGTGCTCGGAAAAAAATATCGTCGAAGAATGCAGCGGGATGTCGTCTTTTGTCTCGGAGATGGGATGAAGGCAGCCTGGCAAGCGAGCGCCGGAGTCGTCGGGTTCGCGGAGTTGATATAAATACGGCGCCTAAAATAAAGTTCTGTCGAGTCCGCCAAATGATAGAAAGCCAAAAATGGCACACGGTCTTGAATCTCAGAATAACGAAACCATAAAAGGCGCGAGGATGCGTGATCGGAGCCCGGACGAGGAGAGCGAGGAGCGAAACGAGAGGAGGGTGGCGATGTACAGGATTACGTTGCGGACTGATTCACAGGCCTGTCTGCGACTGCTTGGCGGGCGGCGTCAGCGGCGGTAATTGGCCCCGGGCGGTGGTTCGACGTTGCATCCAAGGGATGGGGGACCGAGGGCACGCTGGGCAGGGCGCTACCACGGGCGTAAATGTGACCTGGGTGGCAGGGAACCAGAGGACCTCACGGGCTTGGCTGGGTTTTGCGGGGGCGCTGGGCACAAAGTGGCCCGGGCGAGCCTCGGGCGGTTACGTCAGTCGCGTCACGGGGTCCGCCCAGAGTTCCGTGCCCGGGATCGACTCCCGCAGACGCAACCTTTTCAGCTCGAACGGAACTGGGACGATCCTGGCAACTCTCTTTTTCGTCAATTGGAGTTTTCCAATCCCCCGTCACGCAGGAGCTCGATACCGGGGTCTGTAAGCACCGGGTCAATAACTCGCAGGCGAGAATCGGACAGCCGCTGATGGCGCGTCATCTGCGCCGGTTAATTACCTGTTCCTGGGAATTGCTACGTGCGCAGGGAGACTGCACAGCCCTCGAGTACTCGGAACAGGGGAGGATCGGCTGCCCCTCACCATGCGGGCCAGTAATACGAGCCCAGCCCGCCCGCGTATCGCCCGCCCTCCGCTCAGCTCAGCTCCCCTGCGCATTCCGCGTTCCGCGTATCAGCGGAGACGTAGAAGGCCCCGGTCTCCGCCGCCCCCGGCGCCGCGCAGATCTCGAGTCCGCTCCTCGGAGCGCGGAGGTATCCGTATCGACGCTATTGACGCTCCGGGCGTACTGTACAAGTACGCTCGGTCTCCCCGGCCCTTTAGCCTAGGCGCATCCGCCTAGCCAAAGGAGGGGTCGAAATCCGCACCCTCCCTCGCAAAGTGAGGGGAAGGTCGGATTTCCATCGGGCAACTATCGGGCCGGTGGCGAGGATCGGCGCACAGAACATGCGCTCCCACGTGGACGCTCATGCAGGACGCCGTCGCGCTCGGCGGAAATCTCGCATTGGGGCATCGCTTTCACACGCCAAGTGCGGAGTTCCCGAGACCGAGCCGGATGTGCCAAGCTACGCTGCGTACTGTACTCCCGCCTGTTGGAATGCGTGTGATCTCCTCAATTTCTCCCCACTATTTACACGATCTCATCAAGCTAAGTCGCACTCTTCTCATCTTATCCAACAAGATCCGGAGTACTATACAGCACCCCTCTGAATGGTATCTAAACGTGCCAACAAGACTAATATAAAAAGAAAGTAAAAGAGGGAAGGACAGAATAACGAAACGGAAGAGAAGAATAAAATAAGGCTCAATCGTCCCGGTAGTAAAACTCATATCCGCTATACGGATTCCACTCCTGCCCCGGATAACTCGTAGCGCTCATCTTGGGCTCGTCAGTGTCCGGCTCGTCCGCGCCGGGGAGTCCCTCCTGCCCGGGCACCAGGATCTTCTCCTCCTGTGCCTCGAGCCGCATCTTGCGGATGATCTCCTGCTGCTTGGACACGACGGGCGGCCCCTCGGGCGTCTGAGTGCCCTGGGTACTTGCGCCCGTGGACTGCGTTCCCGGTTCCGTGGGCTGGGTCGGTGGCTCCGTGTTTTGAGTAGGCGGCTCCGTGGCCTGGCTACCCGCCTCCGTAGTCTGCGTAGTCACCGACTCCCCCGTCTCCTCTCTAGACACCACAACCTGCCGCGGCGATACCGGCGACTTGACACTCACCCCATTCGATGCAAGCGGCGACCGCGGGCTCTGCACCCCCGACGACGGCGTCCCACCCGGGACCTTCCTAGGCGTAGCATCGTACAGATTCGTCAGATTCGTCTCGGCGGACCCCCGCCTCGCAGCTTGCGTATCAACCCTCAGCTTCCGGGGGCCCAGCGCGTCCTCCGGTCCCAGCGACGCCTGCGAGATGTTACGGCTGTGGCCCGATTGTCCGAGGTCCGTCTGCTGCGTGGCCTGCGAGACGTCCAGGCTGTGGCCCGGCTGTTCGATGTCCGTCGCCTGCGCGGCCTGCTCGAGGGCCGCGACCGTCTTCGAGGCTTCGGTCGTGGGGTGAGTGGGGGGCGTGGACATCTGGCTTACGTCGCTGGGCCCGGGCTCCGGGTCTTGGAGTTTAGGGACGGGGAGGGGCTTGTTGATGTCGACTGAGACGGACGAGCCTCTGTTCGCGTTGAACTGGGGCGAGGCGGAAGTATTCTGCGCTGGCGTCCCGGGTACCGGAGATTGTGTTGCCGCTACCGTAGGCTTGGAAGCTGGGCCCACGGGCTGAGCAGGAGAAGCCTGGCCAGTTGTAGAAGGTGTCTGAGCAGCAGGAGACATAGACGACGGGCTGCCACCATTCACCTGCGGCTGGCCAGCCACCACAGGCACCCCTGGCGACGCAACCACCTGCCCCTGGTTCGGCCTATACGGCACAAACTGCCCGGGCTGCCCCGGTGCATACGGCATCTGCCCCGGCACCGGCCGGAACCCAGGTGGGAGTGGCGCCTGCACGAACTGCGGCGGCACCTGTCCCGGCTGCAGTACCTGTCCTGGTTGCAGCACGGGCCCAAACTGGCCCATCTGCGGCTGGTACCCCACGGGCACTATGCCCCACTGCGGATGCATCACGTACTGCTGCTGGGCGTGCGGCTGGGGATATCCCGCTGGCACGAAGCCGGGATGCTGGCCTTGCGCCGAAGCGAATTGCGGCTGGGACTGGGTCGGCTGGGGCTGGGGCTGGGCTGCTTGGGTTGCCTGAGTCGCCTGGGGTTGCGCCTCTTTCGGCTTCGCAGCCTGCTTAGACGACCGCTTAAACGCACTCAGGAACGCCTTGGCGGACTTCTCCGCCTTGTTCTGCCCGGGCTGCCCCTGAGCCGCCTGCGTCTGTCCCTGCTGCTGCTGGGCAGAAGCGATTCCCTTGAACCACTTCGACACCCCGCTGCCCTGCTCGGGGCGCTGCGTCTGGCCCTGGCCTTGGCCCTGAGGCGGGGCCTGTGGCGGGGCCTGCATGGGCTGGAACTGCACGGGGCTGTTACTATGCTGGGACCCCGACGCGCTCGAGACCTGCGTGGAGGCGCGGCTTGGACGCCACGGCACCGGAGGGCCCTGGAACCCGGGGGGCATGGCGCCCGGCGGCATCTGTTGGCCTGGGACGGGGCCGGGGCCGGGGCCATGGCCGGGGCCGTTGGGCACGAAGGGGCGCCACTGGTTTTGCGGCCCGGGCTGGAGGGACTGGGCGTAGGGCGGCTGGCCCGGCACCATCTGGCCAGGCATCTGACCGGGGAACTGGCCCGGCGGCATCTGCCCCCGAGGTACCTGGCCCGCCCCCTGCACCTGTGTCTGTCCCTGACCGCCCGCCTGCCCAGCGAGTCCCCCCTGCGTCACAGCACTCGAAGCAGCAGGGCTCACCGTCCCCCCCATGCTCTTCCTACTCACCGTCGGCGACGAAACAACCGCGTCACTCGCAGCCGGACCGCGCGCAGAAACCGCGGGAGACGAAGGCTGCGGCGTCTGCGCCTCATCCGAGCCCTGGCGCCGGGCCTGGAACCTGCTGGGTGTTGACCTGATGGACTCGGTGCTCGACGGGTCTGCCTCGGTCGCGGACTTTACAGAGTCGTTGCTGGAGATCGGGGCGTGCGGCTGCGGGGTGCTGGAGGTTTCCCGGGCCGGAGGGGTTTGCGGTTGCGGTGCTGGGGAGGCGGATGATGGGGTTGTTGTTGGCGAGGAGATCTTGGATGGCTCGCTTATGGAGGGCGCGTTGGTATCTTCCTCGACTTTCGGCTGGTCGGCGAGCGGTTGTCCTTGCTTGGGCGTCATCTTGGAGTCGGGAGCATTCGCCTGGCTCTGGGTGTCCTGCGCGGCGCTCTCATTACCCTTGGCATCATCCATGGTTGGTGCGTCCAAAGGTGCACTGTCCTCCTTTGCGGGCTCCGGCTCGGTGGCAGGAGCATCAACCTTGACAACCAAGTCCGCCGTGACCTCGCCATCACCCGCGCCAGTCTCTCCCTCACCCGGCGCCTGACTCCCAGCCTGCGCAGCATCCTCAGCCTGGCTTTCCGCCCCCGGCTCAACCCCCTGCGGCACAGGAACAGGTCTCCAATCTTGCATTTGCCGTCCCTGTCCCTCGCCCTCCTTCATCTGCGACGGGCTCGGAGGCACCTGGCTCTCCTGAGCCGCGGGCATCGTGTGTTGCTCTGGAGGGAGCTGGCCCGTTTGAGACTCCGGCTGTGTTGGCGTCACGGACATCATACGCTGCTCGTCTGGATCCTGGCCCGATTGAGCTCCCAGCTGCGTTGGCGCTGCGGGCATCGCACGCTGCTCAGTTGGATCCTGTTCCGCTTCCGCTTCCGGCTGTGCCGGCGCCGCGGACTCAAGCGCCTCAGACCGTCGAGACAACGGGCTGGACTCCGGCACGGAAAATTGTCGCTGGTGCGTCGGCGTCCTCGGCTCCGCGTCCCGCAACGAACCAGCGGGACTAGGCGCCGACGTGCGCCGCTGATGAAGGGGGCTCCTCCCCTGTTGTCTATCAAACAACACAGGCCGCCCCTGTCCATGAGGCTGTCCAGGGGCCTGACTAGGAGGGACCTGGCCTCGCAGAGGCACGGCCCCACTAAGGGGACGATGCTGGGGCTGTCCACCCGCCCCAGCCGCCGCGGGCCCAGAGAGCCTCTCCTTCCGCTCCCTGGATCGCGAAGGCGACCTGTTATGCCACATATTCACCAAGAACGCCCCGGGGCCGGAAATCTTGCGGCCTCTCTCCTCGGGCGCGGCCTGCGCCAGGGGGCTGCGCCCGTGTGGCGCCAGCGCCGGCGCCGGCATCGAGCCCGTCGTCCCGCTGCGGCCTCTGGCCTGAGGGGGCTGCGGCGCGAGACCCCCCGCGCTCTGCGGCGGCGTCTGCATCGGACCCCGGTGCTGGGGGAAGGCGGGGGCGCCGGGAACGGCGCTCCCCGTCGTAGGCCGACTCGGGAACGACGCCATGGACGCAGAGCTCCCCGGCTTCTCCGCGTCCTGCCTCCTAAACCCTCCGAAGCCACCAAACCCTCCAAACCTCGATCGCCCTTGCTCCCCCTCAACATTCCCCGTCGAAGCCCGCATGAACTTCTCCGTCGCCACCCTCCCCTTCGCAAAGAACGAGCGCCTCGTCTCCTCCGGCTCCGGGCTCGGCGCGCGCTCCTCGACGGTGGAGGGCGTGTTGACGGCCATGCTGTCCGCGCTATTTGGGCCTGCGTCGCCTGATGCCGAGTTCGAGCCCTTTAGGTTGAGGAAGAAGCTTGATCGCCGCCTCTGCTTCCCTTCGGCGGGGAAGTCAGGGGCGGACGTCCTGTCGCCTGGGCCGCCATGGCTCGGCGTGATCTTGAGGCGGTCGCCGAGCTGGCCGAGGAGGCCTGATGCGCGTCTGCCCTTCTCATCTGCGGGCGGGGGCCTGGAGGAGTTGCGGGGGCCGTTGGTGGGGAGGGTGCTGCTTGACTCGGCTGGGTTTAGTTTCGAGGGTTGGTGCCCGGGTTGGGAGTACATGTGTGCCGGCGGGTGCTTGGGCGCGAACAAGCCGCGGTACCGCTGCATCGACACGGGCGGGGTGGCGCCGTACTTCTGGCCGGTTTTGGGTCCGGGAGGGGTGGGCTGGACGGGGTGGTTCAGCGGTGCACCACCCGGTGCTGCGTTTCCAGCCATGAAAGGCTGGCCAACCCCACCCCGACCCTGCCCATCCTGCCCACCCCTCTGGGTCTCCCGCCCCCCACTCACTTTCCTCGTCTCCTGGCTAGCCCGGTGAGTACTCCCGCCCTCATCACTACTCTCCCCCGCCCCCTCCCCGGCCCGCTCCCCCGTCTCCTTATCATACCCCGTAAACGACTCCGCCCTCGACGACGAGCTCGAAGGCCTCCTCCTCGAGGGAGAGATCAGCGGCTCGGAGAGGTACGATTCCTGGAGGTTCCACTGCCCGCCTGGCGGCAGCCTTTGTATCGGGTTGGCGGTCATATGGTTGGGTAGCGTGCGGTTTAGGCTCGGTGGAGGGAGCGGTTGCTCGGCGGGAGGATCTGCCGGCTGCGGCTGCTCATCAGGGGGCTCCTCGATGCAAACTGCGGGCGTAGTCTCTCCCTCCGGAGTCGTAGGATTCTCCTCCGGGGCCTCGGGTCGGGGCTCAGCGTCGAGCATACTCTTCTGCTTAACAAGCTCCAACAACTCCCCCTCCGTGCTCGCAAAGTCATTACCAAGCGTCTGCCCCTCGAGAGACGCCTCATCACCATCCTTACCACCGTCAACCTCCGGCGTACGCACATCAGCGATGGCAGGCAGCCCGTCCTGCCCCTCACTTACCCTCGCCCCGCTATGTCCGTCATCGGAGTCATCGTCTCCTTGAACCGTGGCCGCGTCGTCGTCAGTAGTTTGGGACTTGCCGCCGAAGGAGGGTTCAAAGGTTGAGGAGCGGCGGATGAGCGGGAGGCCAGCGAAGGAAGGCGGGCGCCGGAGTCCGTCTGATGGCTCCTCTAGGTGTCCGGTATCAGCGCCAGGTAAGTTCTCCCCGAGCGTCTTTTGCTCGGTGCCTTCGCGCACACCGTTCTCAGCCTGGTCCATAGATTGTCGAGGCGAAACAACAACCCAACCATCCGGCCCATCATCACCAACCCCTCCATTCACACCCGCCTCACCACTCGCTTCTCCAGCAGCGCCTGGCTGCTCCCCCTTCGCCAACGGACTCACCGCCGGAACCCACTGCGACCTACCACCCTGCGGCGCAAACACATCATCCCCATCACTCGACACCCTCGAATTCCCGTCCGAAACAGGCGACACCAGATCCGGGTTCCCGAACAACACACCACCAGGAGGCGACCTCAGCGGCGGGGGCGTCCCGTTCGGCGAGCGCCTTGCGGCAAGGCTAGGGCCTGCGGAGCCCGGGCTAGCCGGGGAGGACGGGGATGCCGGGGCCGAGCCGAGGTTGGGCCCCGAGAGGCGTCTATCATGGGGCTTAGGCTGTGCTTGGGGAGGAGACTCCTCGTTCTGCGGGACACAAACCATTAATAAACCTTTCCACGTCTCACACGGATGGGCCTGGGCGGTGGTCTGGATCTCGACTAAAGGGGACCGGGAGGGGACGGGTGGGGGTGGGGGTTGAGTGGATGAGTGAGCATCGTAGACCTGGGATACAAATATAGGGAAGACATAAGACGGATACAGAAAGTTTCCTTAATAATTCATGTGCCCATCTCGTCATTAGGCAAGGAAGTACGTTATTCCCTCCATCCCTATCGCAAGACGGCCCCTCCACACTCATGACGACGGGAAAGCAACGCGGGCAAAAGAGAAACCTGACAGAAATAGGAGTGTGTAATAAAAGGGCAGTAAGTGATGAAGACAAAAGGGCAGGAGAGAAATTGAAGTTGAGAAGACCGCAGGCTCCCATCGGGAGATACATCATCAGGCCGAAAAGAACCCTGCTCAAAAAAGAATCGTTAAAGAAATACCTTATCCCCCGTCGTCGACCCACGGAGCTTATGCTTCCCCTTGCTCAACAGCCCCTTGCCCGCCTTGCCCGCCGCGAACAGCAGCTCCTTGCTCTTCACGCCCGCCTGGTTGCTCCCGTGCTTGAACGCGCTCGCGGCCGCCGCGGGCGTGGTCCCCAGCCCCGCCACGCTCGCGCGGTTCTGCGACGCCACGTTCGTGGTGCTGGCGTTCAGGTACTGCTGGTAGTAGGGCTGCTGGCCCGAGGTGCTGGGCTGGGACTGGTGGCCCTTTGCGCCGGAGGACGAGGGCGGAGGCAGCTCGTTGGCGTTGAAGGCGGCGGTGGCGCCCGAGTGCTCGGGGAGCGCCTTGAGGGTTATGATCCAGTTTTCGAGGCCCTGGTCCATGTCGGTGAACTGGAGGCGGGCCTCCTCGAACTTGACGGTCCGCTCCTGGGAGGTCTGCAAGGCCATGATCTCCCGGAAGGAGAGCGGCTTCACGGAGCGGCGGGCGGATTTCTTGGAAGAGACCTTGGCCGGGTAATTGGGCGGTTCTTCGTGGGAGCTCTCGGACGAGTTTCTCAGCGCGGGGTGATCTTCCATGGAGTCAGCCGGGAGTTCGGTAGACTCCATGATCTCCTTCTCTGCAGCCAGGGACAACCGCTTCGGTGTTGCGTCATCGTCGTTGGACATTCTGGGCCGAGGCTCCGACACAAGAGCGACCGCCTCGCCCTGCTCGGCATCCGTCTGTGTAGTGCTATCCTCTTGGGTTGCCCCTTCCTCTACCCTCGGAGAGCCCGAATCCGGAACGGGAGAGCGGTTCGTATCGGCAGGCAACTCAGCCTGTGCCTGGGGAGGCTGTGGTTGTCCCGAAGTAGGAGACGGAGCGCCACCCTCCGAGGCCTGCTCCCACGAGAAGCGCCTCCGAAGGACATGAGCAGCCAAGGGAGCGGGCGACTTGGACCTGGGGCGAAGGGGCGCGATCGCCGCCTCTCCCGCGGTTTCCGAGGGCAGGGTGGGCACGTCAGGGACATTAACCTGCTTCTCCTCGGCGGTGCTCTCCCAATAGTCATCGTAGAGGGACGGGAGATATGAGCTTTCCCTCACGGCGCTGTCGACGGTGCTCCGGCGCTCGTGCGCGTGCGAGCCATCGGCGGCCTCGTCAGGCGAACCTCCGTGCCCGAGGCTCTGGATTATCTCCTCGCGCAGCAGGTCGCTCTCCTTGGGGACAGAACCGGTCGTGTCCATGGTGGATTTTCGCTCAGCCGAAGCAGGCTCGGATTCGTTGGTGTTGGGGGAAGGCGCGTTCTTCTCGGGTGGTGTGGAAACGTTATCGGCAGGCGCCTCTCCCTGTGTGCCTTCGTTGCCCGAGGCAGCAGGCACGGCCGGGCTCACGCTGCGAAGCGGGGCTGGCGACAGCGCTCGAATAGCGGCGTGGTCCACTGGTTCATTCGACGCGTTGCTCGTCGAGTCTGCAGGCGACGACGTCACCCTGTCGGGAATACCACCGGGGCTAAGAGTCGAAGGTTGTTGCAATATAGGTGATTTGGCCCCTTCCGAAACCGCAGGGAACGCCGAGTCCCGTTGTGGAATGTTCGCGTCGGCGGACGGATCCGATTGGACCGCCGCGCTGTTATTCTGCGCAGTGTCACCCGAGCCTGGGCTCACCGATCGCTCTGCAGGGGGAGAGGGCGCGCCGTCCGAGGTGGTCTTTGGCTGAGGCTGCTGTGCTTCCGATGCTGTGGAGCTGGGCGGCACGCTGTCCCCCGTCGCATCTGGCTGCCGGAAATCGCCGGCTTCAGCAGCGTTCCATCCAGATCCAGAATACGCCTGCGGCAAAGACGGCATGGGCGGCGGCGGGTCCTCGCTCAGCAGCGAATTCGTGAAAAAGTCCTCGCCAAACATGGACATGCGCGCCAGGTCGGGAAGCTGGGGGCTCCTCGAGAACCGCTTGTCGGGGACAGCCGATGACTCCTCCTCCTCGGGGATCGGCGTCTTGGGCGCACTGGAAGCTGTGGGAGGGTCCTGTGGTTCCTGAGCCGGAGCGGGAACCGGTTCAGGCGAGGCTGACCTCGGCTCGGCCCACGACTGGCGGTTAGGCGAGTCCCGCCCCTCGGCGCGCCTCGCGCCGGAGCCCGACACGACGATTCCCCGAGTGAGGTCGACCGACATCCGCGGGCTCGCGGCCTGGCTCGGGAGAGACGCCCTGGAACCGCTCGGCGCAGATGAGAGGCTCGCTACGACCGACGGGGGCAGGGGGAAAGCCGCGGCGGGCGATGCGGAACGGGACGTCTCTTGCTGTTCCGGGACCGGCGGGGGAGGCGGCGATGTATTGTCGTCGAGGTCGTCTCCCCAGCCCTCGCCGTCATAGCTCTGCGCCCTGAACGCGGCCCATTTCTTCGCCTTCTCGGCCCTCGCGTTGGCCGCCGCGGATTGGGTATTACTGTGGACGGCACCCGACGTTAGCAGAGGTTACGGGGATACGGAGGACACAACGTGGCGGGGCGGTCGCATCGGCCTGTGGGAATAGGGGTCTGTCATACGGTTGTTGAGATGCCATGGTGTTCGCTGGCCCAGATGAACGGCGCCCGATTTACAAACGGACCATGCTTTCTCGCTAGGATGCGACGAACGACGGATCGGATCGGATTCGTTATGTATGCGACGGAGACGCGATTCGATTAGGTTCGGGTAGGAACAGGGAGACTCGAGGCGCTCGGATTAACGGTTATGAACAGCAACAGCAAAGCCGTACGAAGGGCGGATCGGTGTGCAGAGCCTGGTGATTACGCGTATCGTCGGCCGGGATATCCGCAAGAGAAGCGACAGAAGCAGTAGAAATTAGAGACTAGGAAAAGGCGATGCATTCGCGAATATTACGGTGTGCGCGTCGACGAAGAGAGTGCCGTGGTAGGATGGCGGTCGACGAGCGATTGCAGAGCATGCAGAGGGAAGGGGGGATGGCGTCGTTATCGCCAGACACGGACGGGTTGGAGGGGATAATTTCCCCAGAATCCGACAGCGTCCCGATCCTTGCGGATCCATGTGGCGAGGGACCAACAGTTTGAGCCACTGGCGAGTAGCGGTGTCTGATTGGAGGCAGTGCAGGCGCGGCTGGGGGAGGCTTAACACCGCAGGGGTTTGGGGAGGTACAGGGCGGACGGAACTTGGTGATGGAGTACCTCCTGTTGGGCTAGTAATGATAGTATCAAGACCCCTGCAGACCCTCCCATGGGGCCATGACGCAGTTTGGCCTTCGAATGCCGAGAGGCGCGACAAGAGCATGACGACCTCTTGCTAGCACCGCTTAGCTCGAGAGCTTCATGATCATAAGGATATATTTCTCTTGCGCGTATGAGCCCAACCCAGCTTCAACCAGGCGCGACCAGTATTCTCCTCCATTCAGCCCCAACCTTCAAGCCGGCGCGTGCCACGCCACCGACGCCTTCGTCCCCTCCTCAAACAGCCTCTCCACGAGGTCCGGACTGAGTATATCCCTCCTGAAGGCCTCCCCCTGTAGCAGCTCAAGGTGCCGCAGCGTGGGTCCCGGGTACGTGAGGTACTTGACGTAGGGCGGCCGGGCCCAGTACTGGAGGTAGTCGAGGTAGGCGACGAACTCGGGGCGCGAGAGATATTTTTGGGCGGCGAGGTGGTTGAGGTAGAGGGGGTTCGCGAGGCACTGGACAAACTGGCGGGGGGATCAGCGTGGCTCATAGTTCGATCGCGAGAGTGGCACAGTGGGGGGGGCGACCGGGTCGCGCTGCGTGGAACGGGCGGGTTCCTGGGGTGGCGCGTACCTCGAGCTCAATCTCGAACCGCGTAAAGCCGCCGTATCTGGGCTCTTCCTCGGGCCCCGCCGCAGCGTCGGGCTCCGTCGGGGGCGCCATGGCTACATCCTGGCTCATGGTTGGCGTGGGTGCGCGAAGCGGCTGCCGGTGTCGTGGTGCGACTGGCGAAGCTGGGGTTGGAGGGGCGCGGGAGGTTTTATGGGCGCCTCAGCACGTGCCTGCTCGAGCAGGTCCACGTTTTGGGGATGGTTTTTAGGGAGCGAACCCCGAGCTTTCTGCGCCAGGGAAAGAGTGATTTCACGACCAAGTGCAGATAAACCATCCAACGTTAATAGCATCTACCCAAGCGGATTGTGAACATTGTCTTCGCGTTTGGTATGAGGCAATGCCAGCCCATAAGAGCCGGGCGAAGGAACAAAAAAAAAAAAAAAAAAAACGTACATGTACAAAAGTACAAAAACATACAACACCGGGGATTCGCTGGTCGTCACCGACCCAACTACTAGTCCGGCGCTTCCTGGCTTATATTTAGGGGAGCGGACGGGACCCTTAGTTCTCCAGGAGCTATGGTCGTATGTATCTACCACCCATCGGAACTGCGCCTATCAGGCTCAATTGGCGACGCCCTTTCTCGAGCAACACTTCATCCTGTGCTCATCCCAACAATGCCCGAACCCCAGCACCAATGACGATCCCCTGTCAATGCATTGTACAGCCCATGGACATACTTGTAGACAGCTCCGATCGCACCTTTTCCTCGAGCTTCCTCACCTGATGGCCTCGACCGCGGGCCGACAAAACTGGGGCCAGACCTGGCTCGGCGCGGGCGGCTTCCCCACCATCGCCATGCCGCGGCGGCCATTCGACCACGATTATTTTTAGCGGTGCCCGCGAAGTCGCACCAGGCCAACCCCAACCAACCACTTACAACCGCCAACTCCGCCCCCATCGTCGCCTCGTACCTGAAGAAAGTCCTTCCTGCATCGTCTGCACCGAAGCACCGCCAACCAGCCACGTTCGTCCGCCCCCTTGCCCTCCGGCCAGAAGAGAGAGAAAAGCCCGCACTCGGAGACTCCTACGTCAGGATCACGTAAGGCCACTTCTCTCCATTTTTAACCTTCGGGGGGGGCGCTCTTCTCACCTTGCGTCAATGACGCCCGGGGACGGAGCCCAGCCCGCCGCGTCCGACTCGACCAGTTTCTCGCTGCGCCGCCGAGCCCGGAGGAACAAACCAAGTCGGTCCTGCCTGTGCCTCCCCTTCTCCATCTCCAGCCCCGACGAGCCCTCGTGCCCCGCGCCGACCAACCGCCCCAACATGGCCCCGACCCCGGCCGCCCCGGCTGCCGGACGACTCTACACGACGCCGTCGCGGGCCCCGACCCCGCCCTCCTCCGACACCCCGACGATACGCACGCGCATCCTCATCATCTCCGACACCCACGGCGTGGAGCCCGCGGAAGCGGGGCAGCGCGACGGCGCGCCGCGCTCGGCGTTCCACGAGCCCCTGCCCGAGGCAGACGTCGTGATCCACTGCGGCGACCTGACGAAGCGCTCCACCATCGAGGAGTACCGCGCGACGGCGGCCCTCCTGCGCCGCGCCAGCGCGCCCGTCAAGATCGCGATCGCGGGGAACCACGACGTGTCGCTCCACGAGTCGTACTACCGCGAGCGCGTTTCCTCGCTCTCAAAGGACGACAGGCCGGACTTTAACTGGCTTTTCAAGCAGCTCGCGACGCACCACGACGCCGCGTCCGCCGTGTCGGCTGAGGCGGGGCTCACGTACCTAGAGGAGGGCGCGCACTCGCTCGTCCTCGCCAACGGGGCGCGTCTGAGGTTGTACACCAGCCCCTGGACGCCTAGCTACGGCGGCTGGGCGTTCCAGTACCTCGGCCCCCACGCGTTCGACATACCCTCCGACGTCGATCTCGCCGTCACGCACGGGCCCCCGCGCGACGTGCTAGACTTCGCGGCGAACGGCGACCACGCGGGGTGCGAGCACCTGTTCCGCGCCGTGGAGAAGGCGCGGCCGAGGGTCCACTGCTACGGACACATCCACGAGGCGTGGGGCGCGTACTACGGGCACTGGGCGGAGGACCACGACCCCGAGGCGCGCCGCGAGAGCTTCAGCTCTGGCGACGCGGAGAGCGTGAGCTCCGTGGGGTCCGCGCCGGCGCAGGTCGTCCCTCCGCGGACGATGCGGCACTTTGACGGGGAGAAGTCGCGGGTGCTGGAGGACATCTCGACGATACGGGTCGGGAGCGGGGAGGAGGGGGACGTGGCGGCGAGGAAGAAGGAGAGGTGGGACAGGTTTGCGGCGGCGGGGTGCCGGACTGTGGATGTCACGGGGGAGGGGGAGACGCCGGTGGCGAAGGGGAGGCAGACGATGTTTTTGAATGCGGCGATATTGGATCGGAGGTATAGGGTTGGGCAGTTCCCGTTCTTGGTGGAGATTGACCTGCCGAGGGCGTAATGTATAGTATATGGGGGGTGTGGCGACGATAGAATAGAGGCGACCTCGAATATGGGGCTTTTGGGTCGCGGTGTTAGATGTTGGTCATGTAGGAATACATTCTCGCGCAGACATTCAGGTGGGAACTACAATCGAGAGCATCAGGTGAAGTGAAGTGAAGTGAAGAGTCCCAACACCAAGCATCCATTAAAGTACCGATATATCATCTGCCAACGAAGAATATGCAAAGTCGTAGCTACATATGCCCAACCATCATGCGTCCCATCCAGAGCATTACACCCCAGTCCCCCTCATTCCCCAGCCCCACAGTTCCAGTGAAAAAGGCAGCTCAGAGAGCAAGGATGGCAGCAAGCACGGCGGCACCGCCAAAGATGGCCGGCGCAGCAGCAGCGCCGTCCTGGTCCTCGTCGTCCTCAGAGTCATCGTCCGTCGGCTCGGCGTCGTCCGTCTCCGTGGCAGTCCCCGACTCGGACTCGGTCTCAGTCTCCTCCTCGTCAGAAGCCGTAGTCGAGCTCTCCTCCGTCGTCTCCGTGCCGGACGCACTCCCCGTCTCGCTCGTCTCCGTCCCACTCGCCTCCGACTCGGTCGTACTCTCGCTCTCCGTCCCAGTGACAGTAACAGTCTCGCTCGCACTCCCCGCCCCCGTGGTAGAAGCGCTCTCGGAGGCAGTAGTGCTTAGCCCCTCGCAGATGGCGCCGCCGCCAGCGGCGGCGGCGGCCAGGTCACCGGGCTCGCAGCCCTGCATGAGGCACTGGACGAGGTCAGTGTCGGTGGTGAGGGCGCTCTGGGCCTCGGAGGTGCAGGCGCAGGCAGGGTCGTCGACGGAGCAGTTTATGGCTGCGATGGCGGCAGTGAGGCAGTCGACCTGGGGCGTGTTAGTGGTGTCATTTTGGTGTTAGTGTCGGAGGGGAGGGACGGGCAGGGAGAGGTAAGGTGGGTTGAATGGGTGGGAATCATGGGATGGACGTACGGCGCAGTTGGGGACGCCATCGCCAAAGGGGTTGCCCTGCGCGGCAGCGAGGCCGGCGAGGAGCGCGAGTGTCGCGGCGGTGTACTTCATCTCTGCTCTGGTCTGAAGCAACTCAAGTTCTTATCGCAATGAGAACGAAAACCAAACGAAAATACGTATTCGAATCCACAAACAACTGAGATCTACGCGGAGAGAAGAAGGGAACCCAAGAGCAAAGCGGCGAGAACCAAGGGGCCCGGGTAAATGCCCCTTCTTGTACTCCTCCCCCTCCCAGCTCTGCTCCCCCGACTGCCCGAAAGGAGCCTAGACGGATGTAGCCTCCAGCCGGCCCGCGTCACGCGAGCCCGCAGAAGCACGTTGGCCAAGCATTCTTCTCGGCGCGACGCTACGGTACGGTGGCGGGCTGGGGACTCGAGCGGGAATTGGGACCCGAGATGGGGGCGTGTTGCGCTGGATGGTTGGCGTTGCACGGGGGGGACGCTGGGAGCCGTCGGGCAGGGAATTGAGAGGATTCGGGCTTCGTTTGGGTGGGTGCTAGGGGTGCTGTCGTGGGCTTTTACGGTGTTGATTGGGTGACGGGATGCGACATGCTCCCGAAATCTCGCCTGGATTCATAACCCTCTGCTCTGGATGCCCCCTCAAAAGACTATACGACAACGCATTACAGCCGGCATCCAGGGAAACGTGCTCAGTACAAGGACAGCCAGCTCCTCTGAGCATCGGATAGGCATTTCCAGACCCAATTGAATACCACAGCAGCGCATCCCATTTCCCGTCCCGACGAATTCTGGCCTCGCACGAAGCAGGTCCCATTTTCAGCTCCAGCGTCGTACCTGAGCCACAGAATCCCCCGACCAACCACCAAACCGCTCCAGGCACCCGCGGGGAATCAACGCACCATCATCACCGTCCAATTGGAGCCCAAAACACGCCACCCCACACCCCGGCCACGCTCATCTCAGCAAAAGCCCGAAATGTGACGACCGGCCCAGCCCCGGCCAAAGAGAGAGAGATACCCGTCGTTGCTTTTACCCAAGTCACAGGGGCCAGCCATTCGCGGAGCGGGATCGGCCCGCGGCGAGGAGCTCGCACCAGCACACCTCTGCTTTCAGCTCGATGGAGGAGCGGTCGACGCGTGTCTCACCCGCGCGACGCGGCCACCGCGAGCCCCACCAGCCACCGCCAGGAACCAGCACCGAGAGGCCACGAGACCGGCATGCAGGCCCCGTTACACGACGCGTCGTATTTCCCGGCCCGCATCAGTTCCCAAGTGGGACGAGACTCGTCGCCGGACCAGCAGCCCCAACTAGACGCGAGTGGCGGGATGGGGGAGGATGAGGTGTGTCTGCTCCGTTTGCAGTTGGCGTCGGAGCCCCGAGACGGCATCGTCGGCCTCCTGCGCCGTCGTCGCACCGCGTTCCGTGCCCACCCGGGCCAATAAATCGCCTGGGGATTCCGGGAGATACGCGGTATTGGTTGGCCGTCTTCCGCAGTCCCTGGCGAGTGACGGGGCGATTGGAGCCTTGAGTTCCTGGCTACTCTGGTCGGATCTTCACCACAAGCGAGGAGAGGAAACAACATACAGTCTTTCAGTAAGAGGCGCAAGAGGCTCAATGAAGCCATGGCAACCCCCCCCACTCGGAACGGCATCTGGCAGATCAGCCGATCGCCGGCGTCTCCCCACTCCCACGGCTACCCACCTCCCCCTTCCGATCTTCTGCCCATCACACGTTCCTCACCGGTGACCATAATGACCACCCGGGGGAAAGCGGCAACCCCCCCGGTGCTCAGTAACCCAGGGGGCAGGCCGGAAAGATACACCGGGCCGCTCAGAGCCGTCGAGAAACTCGCGTGCCTCCCAGGCACGGTGGTATACGGACTGAATGGATCCAAGCGGATGACCAGCCACATTACGAGCGCGGTCCGTTCCCTGGACTGAGCGTGCGTTACACGGCTTGAGCGGATTGCCCGCTTCGGTGTCACGCGAACCTTCCGAATCCTACTCAGTCCCAAGAAGAATGATGTTTCGTCGGGACTCAAGCCGCCTACTCCAGTCAAGGCCGAACTAAAGCGAGGCCCCCAAGGCGGCGATGGCCACTCTTCCTCGGGATATTCACGCCCGGTTGATTATTCCATCACGGTTTCAAATGTGCCGGGACGAATGTTCGAGGAAACTGACAATCCCAGAAGAGCACACGTTCGTCAATTCAAGACAAACACTGATAATACCGATACTAACACACTATTAAACCCAATGCCAACATACTGATAATACCGATACTAACGCACTGATATTACCAAAAGGGCCGTAGGCGCGGGGGGAAAAAACAAGCACGATAACAATACTAGAGGCCGTTTCGAAGATACTCGCCGCAAGCCGCTGCCTCAAACTCACTGCTTAGCCCTCTCCTCGCCCCACGCAGCGTTCTCCTTGGCGGGATCGAACCCCGCGTCCGCGGCCTCGTCGTAGCCCGCGCGCGGGGTCCAGTTCTCCTCGGTCATCTGCGCGCAGAACCAGAGGTCTACCCTCCAGGCCTTTTCGCCGAGCGTCGGTCCTGGGGGTGTTGTTAGTTCAGTTTCGGCGGTGCCCATGACCCAAGGCGATCGGGGGGCAAGGCCGAGGAGATGGGAAACAAGTAGACTAGAGGTGGAAAAGGGGGTGGAGGGAAGCGAGGGAGGAGAAAGGGGTGGGCTTACTTGAATCCCGGGCAGCATCGTAAAACATGAGGACAACCTTCCGGTTCTCGGCCGGGACGAAGGCAAGCGACGCCTGGGCGGTGTCGTGGCTCGCCCAGTCGATGCCCAGGTTGCGAGCATATCCGTGCCAGCTCTCAAGGAGAACGTTGGCGTTGGCGTGGAGCCGCTTGACGTAGTCGGGCTTGTCGAAGCGCGTCTGTCCGTGTCAGCCCATCGTCAACCCCACTCCATCCCCATCTCCCCAACCACATCTTCAGCAAGGGGGTACTCACCTCCTTAAAGTTCTCCCTCGCATACCGGTACCGATCCCCCGAAATATCCCCACACCCCTTCAACAGCCCAAACACAACCAAGAAAGCCGCATAGAACGCCGGCCTCGCCCCGCCCTCCAGCACATCGGCCAGCATCTCCAGGAAGCCGCGCTGGTTGGCGCAGACGACCTCCTCGAGGATGCAGCCCACCGTCTCGACGACCTGGCGCGGGACGGACACGCGGCCGGCGAGGGGGTAGGCTGGATCCTGGAGGGGCGTCATGCCTAGGGTCTCGGGGCCGGAGAGCCAGGCTGAGCGCATGGTGCACTCTGCCCCCTCCTCGTTAGCTTCCCTCCTCACTTCCTGGGGTGGTTGGACATGGAGGGAAGGGCATACGGAGACCGAACCAGAACTTGCAGTACGCATCCAACAGCTTAAACTCCACCCCTTCCGCTCTAATCTCCCTCAACCTCCCATAATACCCCACCGCCTCCCCATGAATCACCTCGACACCCTTGTATCCCGTCCCAGCGGGATACACCGCGCCCGCATAATTCCCCGCCACGTACCCCTCCACATACTCTCTCGCGGCCGCCGGGTCCGCAACGGCGTACGGCGCCAGGGGTTCCGTGTTCTGCACGCCGTCGCGGCCGACCCAGCTGCGGTGCAGGACGTCGCCGTCCTGCGGGGTGAACTCGCGGACGGCGAGGACGAGCGGGGGCGCGAGGCCGAGGGAGATTTCGATGGTGGGGGTTGTGGGGGAGGAGAAGGGGGGTGGCTGGGTCCAGTGGCGGCGGGTGAGGCCAAGGGAACCGGGGCGGGAGA
Organism: Scopulariopsis brevicaulis; assembly: GCA_017657125.1. Classification (NCBI taxonomy): domain Eukaryota; kingdom Fungi; phylum Ascomycota; class Sordariomycetes; order Microascales; family Microascaceae; genus Scopulariopsis; species Scopulariopsis brevicaulis. The sequence goes on from JAGFNX010000132.1 coordinate 23,415, forward strand.
AGTTGAGGGTGAGGAGGGACATGGTGGATGGTGGTGGTAGTAGTGGTGTTTGGGGGTTGTTTGGGTGGGTGGTTCTTTGGGTGTTAGTGGAGTGGGGACTGAGGTGACCGGACGACTTACAAGTGATTTGAAAGGTCAAGACGAGGTTCGATTGAAGTCGAAAGATCTGTGAGTCACCAGATGGCTACAGATCGGGAGCAAGAGAGCATAACGAGGGGAGAAATCATCCGCACTTATACTTTTTTCCCACGTCCCCTTCTCACATCCTTCCACCTACACCTCACTCCCAGGTGCATCCCCGCCCACCAGCAAACAACACGCACCTCCAACAAGCAACCCCAAGCGACCCTGAACCCGGTTAGCCAAAGTCCACGCGCAAAAAAAAGGTCCCAACCGCCTGTGCGTTCCCGAACCCGGTGAAGCTGAAGCCCACGATGGCGCGCCGGGAGGTGTGAACCCGGCCCCGAACCCGGCGAGCCCCAATGTTCCCAGGGCCACTTTCATCCCTCCAATCTTGCCAAGTCCACCAGGACAGAGAGAACCGGACGCGGACGTCGGCGAATCAAGAACGTCGGCGAATCAAGTACGTCCTTTCGACCCGCCTGCTCAGCTGCCCTCTGCCGCCACCGGGTTCAAGCGCGAGACGTCTTCCCTTCTGGCCGGCGTGTTGGGGCATGTACCCTGCTGTTTTGGGTATGGATCGCCAACGGGGGGATTCGGCGTGCTGGCAGCCGACGGGACGGGGAAGGGAGGGGGATCGGAGGGTTCTGGTTGGCGGGAGGGGCAGGAGACGGAATAAACGAACATGGCTGGCGTCCTTCCCGCCCTTTCCGCTATTTGCCTTTTTGGAGCAGGGATACCTGGGTGCCCGCGTTCCTGACCGGTTGCGCCATCCGCGCTCTACCGCGGAGAAATGGTCCATACAGAAGTCTGGAGGCTGCAGGGTGGGAGGTGGTATCCAACGGGCTCACGCAGCATACGGGGCGCGCCCCCCCGCGCATCCAATACCGAGCGCCGTTCTGCCGGCGGATGCGAGTCATCGGCGACCCTTGGCCGTCGCAAGTTTCACCGGAGGGCCCGTCCTAGGGCCGCGGCCTGCGGGGCTCACTGGCTTGCAGCGGCAAGCGGAACACCATGGCGCCTGTAAGACTGCAAGTCGTCCGTTTGCGGGGCGGGGGACCCATCTGCGTGCCAAGCGACGGGAAGCTGCAGAACGAAGTGGAAGAAGTCCAGGGTCCATGGCGGGAGCCTGCGGATGTGTGCCAATATTTCCTCCCACCGATCCCGCGCGGGGCCTGGTTGCAGTCAAGCTGTCAGACCGGTAGTTGGCTTTGGCAGCCAGGGAGCGAGCTGTGCAGCATTGGAGGCTCCGACTCGGATTGGGACTGGCCAATGTCGAGGCGCTGGCCCTGGACAGTGGGGTCCAGGGCCCGAGAAGGATTCGATACTCGTGGTGTTTACTTCGTACAAGCGCAGACATGGCCCCCATTGAAGTCTCAGGAGGCGGTCTGCCAGGGATCCTGGACGCCTGGGTCATGAATGGCGGCCTCGCTTCTCTCAATCCTGGCTACCCGGCTCACCGGGTTCCTCAAGAATACCCGCTGCCTATAATCATGCGGGATTTCCCCAAATAGAACATGGATGCCAGTGAGTGGTATCTGGGTGGTGCTCGAGTCTCTTGAGGATGTGATGTGAGTGGGAAAACAGCAGCGTCTCAGTCCCCTTTCCCTCCCTCCCTTTCCCACCCTGTACGTCCCCGTCACTTCCTTTCCCGCCTCCACACCGGCTGTGACAGCCCGCCAACCCGCCTGCTGTCTTCCTCGCTTACATGTCTACCACCATTCCACGTATCGACCTGTCCCCTCCTTCCCCCGCAGGAAACCGCCAACAAACGGACACACCCTGCAGCAAACGAAACCTGAATCCCCTCCTCGTCCCCTCCCCTCCCCTCCCCGTGTCACTATCCCCGCTGCCCACCACAAACCGCCCGCAAATCATCCATTTCACACGCAGTCTCCCGCCATCGTGTAACCCTCCGTCAATATCTCACCGTCGTCACACCTTCGGCAAGCCATACTTCCCATTGCTTTTCTCGCGGCGGGGCCGGAAGGTTAGGGCCCCCCCCCGGGAGCCCCAGGCCGCAGCCCGTGTCTAAACTCGTAAGTGGGCCGCGTCCACGATATCCCTCTTCAGGAGCGAAAGCAGTTTTCCAGTTGGCCCGGGATCTGGGAAGCAAACACCGCGGAGAGGGTAAAACGCATCTATCTACATTACATCACCTGCAGCATGTGACACATCGAACAAACACTCGCGGTGGGGGTCGAGCCCCTGCCTTGAGAAATCATACGAGGCGAGGGGCTTTCCCTCAAGGAACCTGGCGACTCGAGCAGCAGCTGAGCTCCGCGACTGAAGTGGAACAACTTTCGAAGTCATGTTGCATTAGATACGCTCCGTAGAGCCGTAATATTTTGACACCTAGCTGTAAACACCAAGCCAAACCAGACATCAACCATCAACCATCATCCATTACATACAGTCCCCTCGAGACGTACCCCTCCTACCCCGGGACAAGCCCACACCTAGACCTTCTGCGGCCCGGTCGCCCCCTCCTCGCCACGCGTCCTCTCCGTCTCCGAGTCGCTCCCCGACTCCCAGTTCTCCACCAGGTTCTGCTTATCCGTAAGCACCGGGTTCCTCAGCGCAAACGAGAACGCAATGAGCGGCACGCAGAGACAGATGCCCGTGATGGTCAGGATCCTCTGCGCGTGCTTGTACGCCTCGATGATGCCGTCCCTCTCCTCCGTGCCGACGGGGTACTCGGCCGCCATGGTGAACGGGTCCGCGTACGTCAGCTCCGCCAGCGTCCCGTTCAGGGGGTCGAGGCGGCGGGAGAGCTCGCCGGGCAGGACCTGCGTCCAGATGGCGCCCGAGACGGCGCCGCCGAGGGCGCTGCCGATGTTGTAGAGGGAGAGGTAGATACCCGTCATGACGGCGAGGTGCTCGTGGCGGAGGCCCGTCTGGAGGGAGGCCTGCGCGGGGTACGGGAACATGCCGCCCGCGATACCGAGCAGCACCTGCGCGCCAATGATTCCCGCACGGCTGGAGCCGCTGACGTCGCCTCTGTACCGGATAAGCAGTCCAAACGCCACGAGGAACAGCACCGTACCCGCCACGATGAACACCTTCAGCCTCCGCACCTTGAAGACGATGAAGCCGAGGATGAAGCCCGTGATGACGCTGAAGAACGAGTAGAAGGATGTCACGCGCGTGGCGAGCGCAATATCAAAGTCGAAGGCGATGACCAGGACGGAGTAGAGGTAGTCGCCCTGCATGTACCACGCAAAGTTGAGCAGGCACGCGAGGCCGAGGGGGCCCCAGACGGCGCGGTCGCGTATGAGCTTGAAGGGGACGAGGGGGTGCGGGGCGCGGAACTCCCAGATGACGAAGACGGGGATGACGCAGACGCCGATGACGAGCGGGGCGATGATCTTTGCGCGGCGCCACTGGTCCTGCGCCTCCTCGAAGCCGCCCGCGAGCGTCAGCGGCACGAGGATGAGGGCAAAGACGGCGATGACGAGGATCACGCCGATGGTGTCGAGGCGCCAGAAGAGGTCGATGAAGAAGTTGCGCGGGCCGAGCGTCTTCCAGTGGGAGTTGTACCCCTCGAGGAGCCCCTGCTTCTTGGCCCTCCGGCCGACGATGGAGAGAGCGATGATGAGGGGGAAGGAGCACACCGTGTAGATGATGGCCCACATGCCGATGCCCCAGTGCCACGTCGTGACGCCGAGGACCGCCTCGGAGATGTTGCCGCTGACCCACGTGTTGATGATGAAGGGCAGCGCGGGGACGTAGCTGAAGAGCAGACGCGCGCGGGTGGAGGTCACGTCGCCGATGACGACCATCAGCAGCAGCATGATCATCGTGTACCCGATCTGGTAGATGACGTTGCCCCCGGCGAAGGTCTCCATGTTCGGCGCCGCCGCCTCCATGACGGTGCCAATGACATAGAAGAAGACCGACACGCAGATGAGCTCGACGCGGCCGAAGATGTCGGCGATCTTGGCCGAGGTGGGCTGCGCGGCGGCGGCGATGACGGCGCGGACCACGTTGATGGTCGCGAGGAGGGAGTGGTTGTCGAAGGAGGCAGTGGCGTAGGGCAGGTAGGCGTAGCGGAGGGTGCCGTCGAGGCCGTAGGCGTAGGCGACGAGGAAGATGCCGAGGAAGATGAAGACGCGGTCGTAGATGGTCATGACGGACGTGATGGCCTCGATGCGGCGGACGCCGGCGGACTTGTCGTCCTCCTTCTTGGTCGAGAGGTGGATGCCGGGGGGGCCGCCCGCCGGGACTTCCGCCGCCCCCGCGGGGATCTGCTCTTTGGTATCGGACATGGCTCCGACTGGGAATGTCAGTCCAGCGAACTGAGGTTGCCGGGGACGGATGGGGGGAGGTGGGACGGAGCGCGGTTCACACGTGGTGAGTGCCACAGGATATAACCTCCGCAGCGGGTCGCACTGCGCCGGGGGGGGGGGGACAAGGTATGTGAGACAGGCAGACTAACCTCGTGCAAGATGCTACTTTAATATGCAGCGTATGTTGGATCCTCAATCACGTCCCAGCGTCTCGGATCCCACGACGGCGCGCGGGGACGCGCCATTATATACCAGCTCCGCGAGCGTACGACCTCGTCCGGAACCTCTCCGTCGGGTCGCCCAATCCGCGGCCTCAATCCGGGGCTGTGGCGACGATGTACAGAGTACATGGACATTTGCTGCAGAAGCGAGCTTCTGAAGTGGGGAGGGGCTGCGGAGATCTAGCCAAGATTGGAAGACGAAAAAAACTTCTCAGTCAGTTTCCCAAGATTGATAAGATGCGCATGTCACGGTGTGAGTGGGGCAGCCGCCAGAATTATCTGATCCGCCGAAAGGGATGGTCACACCCGGTCGGTCCACCCAGGTGTCAAGTCGGGTGCCGAGGGCGTGGTCCGATACCGCCCAGGCAAATCACGGTATCGGGGATAGGGTGCTTCTGCCCGTCCTCCAATTTCTGGTCTTGTCTCACGACCGACGGGAATGTTCCCTGGGCTAGTGACCCGCCGTCCGGCACCGTCTCGCTTGTCACGAGCCAGGCCAGGGGTCAATAGTCGAGGTCTTGGTATTACAGACTGCGGAGCAAAGCGGAAGACCGAGGGAGGGGCCCCGGCCCTTCTTTCCTCGTATGTACTGTACAGAACCCACCCCCAAGAACGACTAGAAATTAGAGGATGCAGTAGACCATCTTGGCGGGATTCTCACCTGTCACCGAGAACAATGATGGGCCCATGATGGGGCGCTGGATCCCTTCCTGCTTTGCCCCAGACTGCTCGCTCGCGCAGAGACCAATGCATACATACGAGGTTGTTCGCGTGCCCACGTGGCGTCGAGGCCGGCGGGGCCGTGATGTGAACCGAGCCGGGTCCTCGACCTGCCTCATACCACCGACTCTCCTCGTCGCTGCCGCCGATGTTCCACGGCTCGCCCCTTCACACCACCAAGGCCAAGTGTGGGAGCGTGGGGGGCCCTGGGATCTTCTCACCACTGCCATGTCGGCGTCCCAGTTACGTAACGTTACCTGCCCTCTTCTTCGAGCGCTGTGGCGCACTGGCATCGCATCGTCTCGACCGTTGGCGGAACATGCTTCCATCTCGGTAGACGCCGGATATGCCCGCCAGCCGAAGATAGCGCCGCCTTGGGATCAAGACCCAGTGCCGGATGGCTCAGCACTAGCGCCTCAAGCCCGCCGTACAAAATTCATCGCGTACTCGTAGGCGAGGTTGCTTGGCTTCTACAAGCCCACCCGCGCTATTGGGTGTCCGGCGAAATCTATTTCTCCCTTCGGCGTGGACCCGCACGAGCAGAAACTACTCGTAGCGAGCAGCGATGCTTAGCCAAGGGAGCTCTCGGTACTCGTTCCGTGCGAGGAGTGACGATCTCATGGGGCTCCCCACCCAGCCCTTCCTTCGCCTCCAGCTACAAGCGTGAGATCTTCCAGAAGGCGTTTGAGAAAAACCGGTTTCCCCTCCTCCCTGCGTTCGAGGCCTCCAGACATCTCGCCTGCTCCGGAGAAGCTCACCTCCCAAAAACAACGCTAGCGCAGATAGCGCATCCTGATCTTATCCATCAATCGTAAACCAACCCATCTCACAAGACTACCCAGTGCTACCGAGCTCGAACCAGGGACGGCCGAATCCGGGCTTGGGACCTTCGGCCCCACTCCCCCATCCGGAATCCCGCCGAGCGCCTCCCGGCCACCCCGACCCATCACATCCCACCGTCCTCATGCCTAGCCTTATGCCATGCGACGGCCGAGCTGGGCATTTAGGTTAGGGTTAGCTCGATGGGTCCCAACATCCGTTTCTCCTTCCACCCTTCCATTCTTCCCGTAGAAGTACCCAGTACCCCGTACTTAGGAAGCCCATGCGGGCTCCTCGCCTACCGAGTACCGAAGTCGGATAGGGTCCAAGTCTCCCTCTGTGGGCCGCTAAGGATCAATATTGGCCGAGCTTATTCTCTCATCTGCCGCCACACCTCGTACGTTGGACCCCCAACTCCCAAGGGAAAAAAAGACTTTTCCCTCCAGAAGGTCGTGTGACCCGACGACTTGGGTCCCCGATCGGGCTACGCCCGGATGTCCTCGGGGGGTCGTTCTGGAAGTCTTCGGTGAGATATCTCGGAGTTGGGTCATGCATTGTGATCTCACCTTTTTTTTTCCTTCTTCTTTTCTCCAGGGCGCCTTGGCGTCGAGGTGTCTGACGACGGGCTCCGAATTCTGTCCCTTGCGAGTTCTTAAGTGGAGCTTGGGCGGGCGGAATTCCGCGGTTGCTCGACGAACATACCGAGTGCTGCTGGCATCTCGATACCCTCCGCTCATCATCCCCTCGTCTACCGAGTATCACTCCCAAAGACAATCCAGTGATGCCGTGAACGAAACATAGCGGAGAAAAGAGAGAAAGAGCAGGGCATGCCCGAGCTAATTTACAGAATCCCCTTTTCACTCCGACTTGAACTGCACTCCTGTGACGAGCCGTAGGACGTAGACGCAGGTAATACATCTGAAATTCGGCTGTAAGACGTCGTTCGAAAAATGGAATCTCGAGAATTACCCCATGCGTGCGGTGGTGCATCCGTTCGTCGCGTCGTTTCTCGTCAAGTCGCACGGTCGTCGTCCGCCAAAAGAATCGCGTGATTACATAACCAATACCCTGCACCCTCACTCTGGGACTTTTTGCGAAGAGGGGCACCGCGAGGGGTCGATTCGGGCAGCGGAGCGATTCGACGGAACACCAACATCACATCACGACCCTTGAGCCGCAGCTTCCCCACCCCCAACACCAAAAAAAAAAGCCACATCCACCACGGCAGCTACCGCGACGCAAACCACCTTCACCAGTCCCAATTGCACGAATCGACCATGGACGACGGCGAGCTAGACAGGGTTCGTGCCCCGCGTGCCACCCACCTGACGTGCGCTGACGCCTTATAGATCCGCAAGGCCCGCCTTGAGCAGCTCAAGTCGGAGAAGAAGGGCCAGGGCCAGGGCCAGGGAAGCGACCAAGACAGGCATGTCCCTTGTCCCTTCCGTCCCCACCTCACATCCGCACCTTCATGTCCAACTAACTCGTATACAGGCAACAGCAGCAGGCGCAACAGCAAGGTACACCCTGCCATCTCACCGCCCCCAACCCACCGAACAAAGCTAACACCCCCCAGCCGAGGCGCGCAGGTCACTCCTCGACCAGATCCTCCACCCCGAGGCGGCGGACCGGCTGGGCCGCATACGCATGGTCAAGGAGGAGCGGGCGACGGACATTGAGAACCGGCTGCTCACCCTCGCGCAGACGGGCCAGCTGCGGCAAAAGGTCACCGAGGGGCAGCTCAAGGACATGCTGAACGCCATGGCGGACAGCAAGGAGGAGGAGAAGATTGTGGTCAACAGGCGCAAGGTGTGGGATGACGACGACGACCTGCTGGATCTGTGAAGCTGGTTATATGATCCATGATCTATGATGCTATGATATTGTTACAGTTCTCGGGGTTCCTAGTCTGCGTGGGAAGGTACAATGTGTGGTCTGACGGTGTCACCCATGGTGAGCCATAATAGTAATACAGAGGTAGCGCTCCGTTCGCCTACACGCCCGCAGCTTCCGCCTTCTCCTTCATCAGCCTCTTCCTCTCCCTCTCCGCCCTCCGAATCTCCCTCAGATCAGGCGGCTTCTCGATCCCCAGCCTCCCCCTCAACACATCAACATCCGTCTCCAGCTCCTCCTCCCAATAAACATTAATAACATCCCCCCCCTTCAACCCATTCCTCAGCGCCCACGGCAGATACATCTCGTAGAACCTTCTCCTCCCCCTCTTCCCTAGCGTCAGCACTGAAAGCGTACTCAGCCCCGTCATCGGCAGCAACGTATTCGCAAACTCGAACGCCTTGAGCGCCACCTCGCCCTCGCGCACGATCGGGAGCCCCGTCAGCGCGTGGTAGAAGTCGTGGCACTCGCGGTACCGCTGCATGACGTACGCGCACTCCGGGTCGTCGATGTAGCGGACGGCGGGGCGGGTGTCGGGGGAGACGCCCTCGCGGTCGAGCCACGAGACGTAGGCGGCGCCGACGGTGTTGGGGGGCAGGGTGCGGAGGCGCGGGATGTCGAGGGATGTCGAGGTTATGCGGGGGCGGTCGCGGAGGATGCGCCGGCCCGTGGGGGAGGCGAGCATTGCGTCGCGGAGGCGGTAGATGAAGTAGGGCGTCGCGGTCGTCTCGCCAAAGGCGGAGATCATGTCTTGGGGGATCCAGTTAGCGTGTCATCTCTGGGAAGTGCTTCATGAGCATTAGGGTCTTGGAGGAGCACGCACCACCGCGGTAGGGATCAATGTAGGAGGTCAACCCGGAGCCCACGGCGAGAGCTGCCCGCTCGATGCGGGTCAGCGGGACGTGGCCCGGATACCGTGGAGGAGGGCGGTTGAGCACCGAGAACGACCGGCTGCAGCTCGCGACCCTCGCGAGCTGCATCGCCCCCGATGCTCGCGCCGGGACCGTAGCGAGACTCATTGCGATTCACAGCTCTTTCCGCCTTCGATCGCGAAGCGCGGAAGTGAGCCCACCCACGCAACATACGACTCGAGGTCGTTTTCGTCTCCTGACCCCCACCTGTCAGCACCTGCCATCCACCCCGCGGCCGCCCGACTCCTGCAAACCTGAGGCAGAAATTTGAGCTCCACAACCGAGGTGGTCTGATCTCATGATCAAACCCACAAGTGAAGCTTCACTTTGCCTCACCCCAATTGAGACCAAACAACCCCGGATTCCGACCCCCATCGCAACCCGCAGACACCGATAACAATGCTTCCCCAGCGAATTGCCACGCGCGGGGCGGCCCGCTTCGGCGCCCAGATGCGCGCGACCGCCCAGCGCCGCATGAACTCGTCGGGCGAGAACGCCTTTGCCAAGGAGAGGGCGCACACCAAGGACCACGCCACGGGCACCACTGGTGAGCTTGCGCCCGTTGTTCGGGGGTGATATTAGAGGGGCGGGATGGGTGCTAACTGTTGCAGACCTCTGGAAGAAGATTACCATCTTGTACGGTTACCCGCCCTAGTCCCGAGACGCGTGATATATTGGCATGATTTCGAAGGAGGCGACGAGCTCGTCATTGGAACGTCGGAGCTTGCCTCCGGGGAGAATTGACGGTGGATTGGTTCAACTGCTGACACTCGCAGCGGCTGCATCCCCGCCCTCCTCCTCGCGGGGGGCAACGCCTACAAGCTCTGGAACGAGCACTGGGAGCACTGGGAGCACCTCCCCCCGCTGGAGGAGCGCACCGAGTACCCCTACCAGAACATCCGCTCCAAGAACTTCACGTGGGGCAACGGTGACAAGGTATGTTCTTCCCCGGTGTCTCGAGGTGCGGTGTCTTGAGGTGCTAATTTGCTAACTCTGTGCAGTCTCTCTTGTATGTTCCGACCTAGTTTCCGCTCACCATAACCGGGCCGCAACTTCCCCCCTCCGCGAGATGACTTGCGATGAGTACTGACTATCCGCAGCTGGAACGACAAGGTCAACTACCACAACCCCGACAAGACCACCTAAGCTTTCCCGCAAGGTGCAAGCTACACCCCCGGCAGTGCCCCGGAAGCTACGTCCGGCGCCTGTTCGGAGCGAGGAAGGAGCGGAGGAATACATGGAAAACCCCGATACAATTTGCTGTACAAATGCACTTTTTAGACTACGACTCGTAGAATCAAAATTCTCCTGTGTCCCTACCGAGGTTATCCTTTTGCCTGTTCTCGCCAGAGGCTTCTCTCTCGCCAAGAGCCCTCATCTTGCGTTTATTTCTATGCATTGCCTTGCCCGGGATCTTCAGTTACCTTCTTTTGCACCGAGACCTTTGGAAACCGGCGTGCGTCTTGCTTAGCTTCAGGTATCCTCTCATTGGACGCTTCTTGCCGGCTGGTCTTCCCCACCCGACTCGTCACTGACCGAGACTAACCGCAGTATAATCCCAACTTCTATATCGAGGAACATTCAATGCTGTCGGGGCCACCGCCCGTCACATACAGCAAGCAACTCATTATTTACGTCAGGCCATACGCACCGGGGAAAGAGCAGCTGACGGTGAGAAATCAAGCCGTCTTGAAAACTAACTCTGGGCGCTGTCACTGATATCGAAACGGTGGTTCAAGAGTTACTCGGCTCAGCTAACGTTTAGATTTATCTTTTGCGGAAAGCGAGACCGCCCGTCATCTTGCCTCGTTTTTCTACTCGCCGAACCACAAGGATGAGCTCGTCTTCCTGCAAGCCTTAGGCGACCGCCAGTTGCAGTCTGGAGCACCTCGTCGGCTATCCAACTCGTCTTGTCTCCGGAACGAACTGTCCAGCGATTTGGTCTCGCCGTCGCATGCGGCCACCCCTCTGGGAGCTGTTGCTCAGCTTCAAACTTTGTCACGGCTCCACCGGCTCCATCTTCCCTGGCACCTTCCCAACATAAGACGCCGCACCGCGAGTCCCCAAGCTTCACAACGCACGATCCCCGCTCCCTCCACCGCACACCAGCTCATCCCATTCTTTTCACTACCCGCTCAGACCCCCGCGGCCTGACCCCACCCGCTCGCAACGCCAGTCACCAACATCCTCCTAACCTGCCGAGGCAAGACGTACGACCCACGCGGACACTCCATGATCCCTCCAGCCCTGTACCGGTGCGCCCTCCCGACCCTGGCCCTGAGTGGGAAGTTGGAAGGGTGGAGCGGGAGCGGGCTGAGGCTCGCGCCGCAGAGGCTGCACTTGATCCTTGGGATGGGGTGTTGGTAGGCGGCCGATTGGGAGTGCGCAGCGGTGTCGTTTGTTTCTTGGGGTGGCAAGGAGAGCGCCATGTTTTGGAGCTGGGTGGGAGTCGTTATGAGGGCGATGAACCGTTGGCTTGTGGTTGAGGATGAGTATGGTCCGGAGAGTATCTGGTGAGCCCGACGGAGATGCGAATGGCCACTTTGCTGACTTGTGAATAGAGCCGAGCGATGTTTGAGTACGTCCAGAGGATTTACCAACATTTATATGCACTCCCATCCCGCAGGCTTCCAATCTATCTGAACGTCAGTTCCTGGTTCCGCCCAACGAACAAGCCTCGCAAACCCACCAACCAAGCCCAAGCCAGGCCACGGCCAGGCCGCAACCCGATCCCCCTCCCACCGAGTCTCGGTCCCGAGTCCCATCACGGGACACCCGCATGCACGCTCCCTTCCAAATTCCCGCGATCCAGGGATCAATGGCCCCGATCCGCGGCTGTCACCCGTCGGGACGGAACCCACCATGCGGGACGACCAATTGAGACGCCTCGTGCGGTGGACTATTGGGATGTCCCAGTGTGGCTTCGTTGCCAGCCGGTGCGCGTAGCCGCACCAGACTTGTCCTTTGCCGTGATGGGCCGGATGTCGCGACCGGTGTACTTTTTTTCCTGGCGTCGCGTCTTTGGTGGCGGTAATTGACGGGGCTGCCTGCAGGTTATCCCCGGCATTTGTTCCCCGGCCCGTGGGAGGTGGCATATTTCCGTCTCGTCAGCTTTCTTCGGGGGTTACACGACGACCATGCCAAGCCTGTGAGAACCTGGAACCGCGAAGAAGAAACTGGGAAACTTAGGGTAGGACAGATCGGTGGCCTGCTCCAGAACACTCGTGCGAACCCATTTGGGATGAGCCGCCCCCAATGACTACAGCCCCTCACGATGCCGAGATCCGACGGGACCGCACAACGACATTCCTCCCGGGACGCCATGAGAAATGCGACGTGGGACGACTGGTGATCCCCGACGCGGGCAGCGGCGCGCATTGATTTGGACGTGTAACAATGGTCTGCTTGGGTGTGCCTACAGGGGTCCAGTGCCAGCGCATGCTGAGAGGTATCCTGCAGCTGCGCGCGGGGACTCGGGGTTTGTTTGGCTGGTGTGCGGAGGGGATTGCTTCGGGGAGGGATTAGGTCGGTGTGATAGTGGATGGGTGCCTGGCGGGAAGTGCCCGGGTTTGCGGCGGTGAGGATTTGAGTGGTGTCCCTGGGTTCCGATGACAGGGCTGGCCCGGCTGGGAGCCAGGAGTGATGGAGCGACCGGGAGGACGCGGATCGTGGTTGGCGCGGGGGCTTTACTGCCTGTCTTGGACGGGAAGAGTCCTCGGAGACGGGGACTCCTGGGATCTGGGTATACCGCATGTCGGCAATGCTAACTCTCAGGCACGACGCCGAAAGACGCTATTGGTATCGTCCCTCGGGTTGCGTCCGCCAACACGACGACACTCACTGCAATGGGCCGGACAAGGAGCGGGGGAAGTAGACGGGAGCGTCCGAATGGTACACTGCGGAGTGTGCCGCGGAATGCTCGCCCATTTCCAAGCAAAGCCTCGCGGGTTTGCGATGGGCGGCGCGATTGACTGGCGGGGAACTTTACCTGAAGACGTTGTCGTCATGTGAGCGGGCTCATGGGATGGGGAGCTGCGAGCTGCGTCCTCGCGCTCGAGGCCACGGTGTGGGATCGTTCGGTATCGAGGAGTCCTGCATGAAGCCGGTGTCGATGAAGCATCTTTGGATAGCTCTGGATTACTTCGCGCTGGCTCGGGGGATTCGTAGAAGGAAGTGTTTGTGAGACACAATGCGGAGATACGATGGAATGGCGTGGCGAGGTGTAGGCGGGATATGGACAGCCGGGCCGGTAGAGCTTGTCAATGGGTGCTCTTGAGCATCCGGTAGAGTGGCTTCTCGTGGTGGCCTGCGACATGGGAGCCACTGGTTCGTAGCATCGAGGCACTGGAGATAGTTGGTAGTGAGTCCGAGAACACCCGCGGGAGCTTGACGGATAGACCGGGCTCGCGATAGTTTCAATAGAACTCCTTCTCGTTTGTACAGTCTTTCCAGATGGGCTTCAGATCCCGGTTACTCCCTCTGCCCCCTCTCTGTTTCTCGAGGAAGACGCGTCCGGCTGGGTGTTAAAGGCAAGTGAGGTCTTTGCGGTTCGTTCGCTCGGGTTGAAATTTTCTCGGTCTAATGGCATTCACTCGCAGGGTTCAAAGTATCCGCGCGAAATATAAAGGTAAACACGTCGATACCAGTCATATCCATTCGTAGAGCCAGCAATATCCATCCGTCTTTCCCCTCGAACTGACGATACCGCGACCAACTAGACCCGGCGGACAAATGAGACCGTCACCTAGATGCGGATCAAGACGCCGCAATACAGAAGCAAATCCCGCCACGACCCAGCGAATATAAACGCCAGAGACTCCCTCGGACGAGACCGAGCACGAAGTGGTAAAAGCTGACGAGAGCAGGGGGCTTTACGCTCTGAGACCAAGGCAAGGCACAGTGTGGCCGTCTTTCCCACTCACGAGTATCACGTGATAGCGCGCTCCGGTTGGACAGGCTCCCCCCGCGACACCCCAAACCGCGTTTCTCGACCACGGACGACGTCACCGGTTCGCTATTGCCGAGTTTGAACACGACGGGGGCGAGCGAAGACGCGATTGCGCCGTAAACGCCTACCACAATTCGAGGTGTGGGTGTTGTGACCCTGTGGACCTCCTAAGCCTTTTGTTTCCTTGTATCCGCTGGTTCTACCGGGTTCCTTAACTCGTACTGCCTGCTGTTTCCTCCTCCGTTGTATTGATCCTTGATTCTGGTGCGGAAGGAATGCGACGGCGCTGTAGGACTCTTTCATAACTGGTTTGAGTTGTGAGGCCATAGTCGGATCTCTCATACTTACCCCCTACGCACCTTCCTTCTCGACGTCCTGACTTCTCTTCCTTACGCCGCCATGGCTCTCCGAATAACCACCTGGAACGGTTCGTTTCTAGAATCCCAGCTTCACTTCCTTAACCGAAAGCTAACCTCGTCTTCAGTGAATGGGATTAGGTCGGTCACGCGAGTCCTCACCCGTCCCTGCCCCCGCTCACCCTCGCAGGAATCCCTTCTCGTATCAGCCATGGTCGCAAACGCGCACCTTTCAGGTGAGTCGGACACCACGCTCTTCATTGGGTTCCCACCTGACACTTGCAGTCCATGTTCGACATCCTTGAGACCGACATCGTCGTCATGCAAGAGACCAAGATCCAGCGCAAGGACCTGCGAGACGACATGGTCCTGGTCCCGGGATGGGACGTCCATTTCAGTCTCCCAAAACACAAGAAAGGTGAGTACCCCGTTCTCACTCACAGAACAGCTCTAACCTCTTCAGGCTACGCCGGCGTCGCCATCTATACCAGGACATCAAAGTGCTGCCCCATCCGCGCCGAGGAAGGCGTAATGGGTGTCCTCTGCCCGCCAAACTCATCCGTGCGATACCGAGATCTCCCGCCCTCGAAGCAAATCGGCGGCTACCCCCAACCATCCCAGCTCTCCTACATCGTCGACGAAACGACGCTTGACTCCGAAGGCCGCTGCGTCATCCTCGAGTTCCCCGCATTTGTCCTCATCGGGGTCTACAGCCCCGCGAACCGCGACGAGAGCCGGGATGACTTCCGCATCGGGTTCCTCGAGGCGCTGGACGCGCGGGTGCGGAATCTCGTGGCTGAGGGGAAGCAGGTAGTGCTGACGGGGGACATGAACGTCATCAGCGGGGAGAAGGACACTTGCAACCTGGCAGAGCGGCTCAGGAAGGAAGGGATGACTTCCGAGGACTTTTTCTCCGCGCCGTCGCGGAGGCTGTTCAATCACCTGATACACGAAGGCGAAGTCATCGGGGAGCGAGACCCAGGAAAGGAGGCTATCCTCTCCGACCTGTGCCGGAGTTTCCACCCGGAGAGGGTGGGCATGTTTACGTGCTGGGATACCAAGAAGAACACCCGCCCCGCAAACAACGGCGGTCGCATCGACTACGTCCTCTGCAGCAGCGGCATCAGAGACTGGTTCTCCGACGCCAACATCCAGGAGGGACTCATGGGCTCGGACCACTGCCCCGTCTTTGCCGAGCTCTCGGATACGGTGACCCACAACGGCGAGAAAGCCCACGTCCTAGACATAATGAACCCCGAGGGCATGTTCCGGGGCGGGAAGAGGTTGAGGGAGTGGTCGAGTAAGGATATGCTTCCTCTGTCAGGGAGGCTCATCCCTGAGTTTGACCGCCGGCGGAGCATCAAAGACATGTTTATGAAGAAGGCCCAGCCCGCGAAATCTCCGGCGGATACGGAAGCGAAGGGCACCGAGAAGAGTGAAGAGACTCCTGGGACGAGTTCCGACACACCCGCACCGACCCCGCCCTCCGAGAATCCTACAGAGAAGGAAACTCCAAGGTCGGCCGCTGAGTCGCTCCCGAAACGGCCCGCGCCGTCTTCTACATCCAACATACCCTCCCCCAAGAAACACAAGACGACACAGGCGCCCGCGAACAAGGCAGCTCCAGGCCAGAGCACCCTCAAGACCTTCTTCCGACCAAAGGCCTCGTCAACCCCGAAGCTCACGCCCAGCGCGTCGACGCCGTCCGATGCCGAGATGGCTTCCGCGAACGAAGAAAGAGGCCTCTCGAGGTCAGCGTCGGATACGCAGGGGACTGCGGACGACGCGCGGGTGGAGGATGAGCGGGTGTTTGATCCCATTGAGGCGAAGGAGTCGTGGTCGAAGTTGCTTGGGGGGAGGACTTTGCCCCGGTGTGAGCATGAGGAGGTGTGTATACGGCTCGTGACGAAGAAGCCTGGCGTAAACTGCGGTGAGTGCCTTCCCGCCCATCCCTCTCGTAACCTTCCTCACCGCATTCTCCCCACTTTACCTCGGCACCATACTTTCTTTCTTATCCTTCGTCACCACTCAGGTGAATCTTTTGGTGGGCCATGCTAACGCCGCGCAGGGAGATCGTTCTTCATATGTCCCAGGCCGCTCGGCCCCTCGGGCGAAAAGGAAAAGGGCACGGAGTGGAGGTGCGGGACGTTCATCTGGAGTAGTGACTGGGGCGGTTCGCGAGCTTCACAGGGCGATGCGTGAGGGCGGTGGTGGTGGTGGTGGTAGACGCGGTAGCACGTTTCTTTGGAGCGTTACTTTTTGTTCCTCGGTTAAGACTTTATGAAGCTCATCTCGTGTTGTGGTCAAGGGTGGAGTTACGTCTGGATGTGTCCGAGTAGCCGTGATTGAGGACCAGCGATGTGATGTAGACCTTAATGGGAGGGCTTCCCTGAAGTACCCGCCGTGCCAACGGCCAGACCTTGTAGTACTGGTGATTATGTAGAGTGCCGGCGGAGAGTAACCGAGGCAATAACACCATCCTCCCAGACGACACCAAGCCAGCCCAAATCCAAACATCATCCACCACCCCACCGCTCAACCAGCGGCTACACCACCGCCGACGCTTCGACGCGCAACACTGGCCAGCACTCGTCCGCGCCAGCACCGTGCCCATATACGCGTTAGAAGACCGCATTCCCCCCAACGCGTATCCAGGTGGGATTGAGAGAGACCCGAGCGATGCGCTTGGTATGGAGGAATTACTTCTCGCTTTGAATATTCGCTTGGACCTGTGGGTTCTTGGTGTTGGTCTTTAGTAGGTCTACCTCGCAGTGTCTGAGACGCATGGCGCGTGGATTACGTCTCGACAGCGACGACTCGACTCGGGACGGCTGGTATCCCGGGCCTTCCACGATCTACCCGCCTCACCCGTCTCACCCGCCGACACTGAAACACGTCGGGGCCTCATCCACGGCGAACAACCCATTTACCCCGAGTCACTATTTCCACGCAGACATGTTCAACGACAGACAGCGTCTTTCTCTGGCTGTACACCCTTATCTACGTCCCTTGAACAAAAATCCAACGCGTCGAGTCAATACATTCTTAGCGAACTTCCAGTTCACACCGAATTCTATTACCACGCAGGCAATCTCAGTGCCAGAAGACGTCTTTCTTCGACTGTACACCCCGATCTATTCCCCGTGAACCAACTCCCCAACTCATTGCCTCGTTACATCCATAGAAAACAGCGAGTTCACCCCGGGTTCGATTTTTCCGTCGAGACAAGCTCAATTCCAGACGGCGCCTTTCTTCGACTGTACACTCTTACCCACTTCCCGGGACAGCCTTCTGTGAGCTTTCTCTGAGGATCAGCGTCTCGCTGTTCGCTGCTAACATCCCACGATGGAACAGCCGTCTCCATTCCTTTGTGAATTCCCCTTGAGAACCAGCGCCATGCTGCTCCAATACGTAACGAATCCGATTTTGGATGTCGATAGGATACTCCGTCCCCACGCATAGAAACGTGTCTGGCATTCGACTACGCGCTACACATTGGAAGACACATACTGAAAGACATGAGGATCCCGAGCCAGCAAAGTACAAGTTGAGGTACACCAACACGAACCTCGCGGCCCATATCCCCACATCCCCACACCTGGCGTATCCCTGAACTGCGTCTCCACCCGGCCTCCACAACGAAGGTACCTCGTACCCGCAATCCGCTGACGCGCATCTACTCCCACTAGACGAACCCACCCTTCCCTCCGCTGTGGAGCCCTGCAGGGTCCAGTTAGATTAACTCGAACTTACCCGAGTTACGACGTCGCTTCAATTAACCAGCTTCGTTCGTCTAGTCGCCACTTGCCTTTGCCTGTTTCGTTCTGGATATGTGGGATTCGCAAGCTTGGGACGTAGGGGATATGGGTGGTATTGGGTTAATGTGATTGGATTCTCCTGGCCACGGAGGGAATTGAACTGATGAACTATCTGATGACATGCATGGCGCCCATCGCCGAAGACATGGGAAATTGATACTGAGATGCAAGGTAACATAAGAAATAAATCAATCCCCAAGTCTCACAGATGAATGGGAAAACAAAACAGAGCTTCCACACTGTTATGACGGCGCGCAAAATGCGGAATTCGATTCGGGGCATTTCATGTCGTTGCTCGTCAATCATAACTATCTAGGCCCTTGTGCCCTCTTTTCAAGGTCGATGCGATGCATGTAGTAAATTGAGCGCCGTTCATGCTCAGTTCGGCCCATAGGACCACCATGGATCCTACAGGTATGTTCCAGGGTAAAGAATGGTCCTCAGAGTTCCGCCGGCATATCGTACTTGGTCGATTTGTTGAGTTGGCCACCATCTGAACTGTGCGAGGCGGAGGACTTCCTTTTCAAATGGCGCCTCTTCGTCCTGTTGGCAGAGAATTGATAATCCGGGTATCTCTCTTTGTGTGCGAGTTCTTCCTCCTTGGCCTTTTGAGTCCAAAAGGCCCTCACTTCTTCGGACTCGTTCTTCCACATCTCGGCGACCAGTTTTGCTTTCAGAGTTAGCCCGGCCTATCCTACACCCATAGAAAATTTTCAAGAGACTTACAGATTTCTCCAGCGGAAAGACTAGGCCTTTCACATAGTATTTCCCGGCTTTTCTCCTGGCGATACATGATCCACTTGTTCTTGGGTCGTGGAACATGTTCCGTGTCGTTGATTTCTTCGTCATCGGCCGGTAACTCGTTCGTGCTTGAACCAGAGGCTGCGTTGGCTAATGAAATGTCAGCAGTGGCCTTTTAGAATAAAACGAATTAACGCGAATCTTGTGGGACTTACGCCTGACAGAATAAAGAAAGTCGTATCCCATAAATCGATTGGCCAACGGAGTGTCCGGATGGAAGATGCGGTACTCGTTCAATGGCGGGTAGTAAACGACATTCACAACGCGACTGTCCACGTAGCTGTGTACGGATTTTTAGAACTTGAGAAAGCGCGCTTGAGTTTGGATTTATCAGAATCTGGTACTTACCAAAATCGTTGAGCAATACCGCGTAGAGCGTCGACGCTGATTAGTGCTGGAACGCAGAACATGACCTCATTGCATGTATCATCCTTAATGAAGGATATCGGTCCCTGTCCGGGATTGAAACCGGGACCGGGATCTTGCTGAAAGGCCATGCTTTGCAGGCGGAGGTCTGTGTTTCGATGGAAATAGTGAGTTGATAATTCCTGGATATTGGACGTATAACCAGGCTGTGCCACTATTGAGGAGTTGTGTGGCATTCTGTATGAAAAGAGAGGGAGGAAACAGTATTTGAACCTCGGGGTTGGCACTAGGGAAGTGGGGGAATTGGTGTGCTCTTTGGCACCAATGGATGTGGTTCAATGCTGGCCTATACATATTGTTCTTCTTGCGCGCGCTTTTTTTTGCATTGTTCCGCTCCAGCCTCAGCTGGAGCACCCCCACAACAGGTCCACCAAAGTATGTTCCGCCATGTGCCTTCGCTTATATATATCTCCCTCTCGGAATCTTACCACAAGCCAACTTCCCACTCCACTCACACGTAGCTTACTCTTCTTCGAAGCCATGAGTCTGCCTCAAACAATTTCGGAATTGTGGGAGCCCACGTCTCTCATAACTATTACTCGCGATGATATGCGAGACATCCGCGCAGAGGCCTCTAGATGCTGGCTTGCGCACCACGTCCAGGCTGTGGAGGAAAAGACGGTAATTTCCTGGGACAGCAAAGGTTGGAACTCTCGCGCCCTGTCTTTCTTGATCGATACTAACCCGAGTTGTGGTAGATATTGTGAATGCCGCAACAAGGCTTCTGTCTATGCTCCTTCAGCTCCCTGATCGAAAGATCATCAGGCTCGTCTACGTGTTCGCCGGGCAGCTACATCTCGAGCCTATGGAGGCTATCAACTACGCCCTAAACGTATGGCAAGCGAACACAGTCCACTTCTCTGAGGACGCACACTACATTGAAGGCGAACAGGAGATTTCTGCCATCGGAACAAATGCAATCCTCCTTGCGGTTCTCGACTGGCGTCCGGGTCCCGCAGTTCGTCCATGGCTGCGAGAGACTTTGATGGTTGTGAACATCGCCAGTGCCGCCCTTGGGGCAACGTTGATGATACTTCGACACCAAAGGCTCCGCGAAGGAGCTCCTCTCAGTGAGATTGAGCTTCTCGATATTCACAAAACCGGTTCCGAAGGCCTACAACTGTTCCTACGTACTGCCCTCGATACGGCTCGGAAAGATCAAATTGGAAAAATTATGAACGCCGGTCAAGACTTGGGGGTTATTTTGGGGGTGGATATTCAGTTGTCGAAAGATTTGTGCCTCTGGTCTCTTCAGAATGGGGAAGACACGAAGTACAGTCCTACACCCCTGCTACATCCTGCCCGAAAGACTCTCGGTTCTCCCTGGGGAAAGTTCTGCTTTTCTCGTGGAATCGGAAATGAGTTCATTCGGGGATCTGTTCCACAAACATATGGCACGCTGGAGTTCCGCATTCCCAACATCCTCGCTAGGATGTATCTCAAGACGCGTGTGAACTACATGTGGCTGGGAATCAAGCATCGACAGGTAAGATTCCTGGTCCACAACTTATACGGTCAGCACTAATTCCAGAAACAACAGCTTTCCCATGGCACTCGAGCAAGGTCTGGGAAAGAGACAGTAGCTCTTTTCAAATCTCTCGCTCAAAAGACCGGCCTGCCATATTCTAATGTTCTGGACGCAACCGTGAGTCAATCGTTTTCCAGTTATTTGTAGCGCAGTGCTAATGATCGCAGGTCACTCACGCCCAGGAAATGGAGATTCCATTCCATAATTACGACATGGTATGTACCACCCTCCCCCGTAAAACGGATACCACTAACGGAAATGACAGACACACCAGCCTATCACAGATGCGAAAGGATACCTCAACTTTCCCTTTATGACATCCGTTGTAAAGGCCGTTGATTTGCATGAAGAGAGGGAGGATGTCGCGGAGGAAGAGGAGGTTGTGATTGACTACACGCACTACCTTGTCAATTCTTCGAGTGCGTTTCAGTAGACATTCGTGCCCGAAACACAGAAAAGACTGTGTCTTACAGATATCCGGATACAATACGCGATAAATCACAAATTCCTCCCTGTTCCAATCCTCATCTTATGGAGTGGGTGGCCCTGAAGATAATTACAGCCATGAAAGTACTCGCCATAATTGCTACATGTAGCTTTCATGTACTTTAGCCATCTGGTACCTGATAGAGAGGTAGTGCTATTTAACTGGAGCCCAGACCCAGTATATATGATTGTATCCATGGAGTATTCAAGTGCGAGAACAATACCATGCAGTAGGCAGTCGACTGGAGCGCCCGCCAGTTGCTCTAGTGTTCTGAAAGGGGAAACCGCGACCGAGACGTGTGCCTGTGCTGGAGCATACCTGTATGCTCCCTTTCTTCCCTGCGCTGAAGCAATGCTCCCTTTCTCTCCCATACCACACAATTCCTCCCACTTCCTTTCCCCAAAACTCGAAGGAGCAAATACGTTTCATTCTCCCACATTCCGCACCTGGTGTATCCACTGCCTTAAAACACCAGAAACATTTCTCCGTCGCCAACATTTCAATTCTCAACACAATCCTCACGAAACCTCGAGCTTTCGACATGTCGTCACACATTGCAACGATGGCTACAAAAAAAGAAAAACTCTCGTTCATCGAGAATCTGTCGCCCGAGGAGATCCTAAAGCTGATTCCTCACGATGTCATGAACAAACTTGTACTCGACGCTGGGGTAATGAAGACCTACTTCGACAACGCCTCCGAAGGCCACATCGCCGCCCCTCCCCAGGCCTCCACAGAGAGCCATGCCACTCTGGAAATCGCGGGGGAGTCCCCCTCTGAAGGCGGCAAGGCCATGAGGCCTCTCAATGCTTTCATTGCATTTCGGAGTGAGTTTCACAAATATTCGGGATTGAAGCAGCTGCTAACGCACATAGGTTACTACAAAACGATGTTTCGCGGTATCCAACAGAAAGAAGTCTCCTCGTATTTGACGCTCCTCTGGGCCAAAGATCCCTTCAGGAACAAATGGGTCCTGATCGCCAAAGTGTACTCTTTCGTGCGAGACGAAGTTGGCAAGGCTGAGGCTCCGCTCGGAGATTTCCTCGCCATCGCATGCCCTATCATGGGTATCATCGAGCCAGCCGAATACCTTCGACTTCTTGGTTGGGTCCAGGCACAGGATGAGAACGGAAATTCGATGATTTCTCAGGACAATTCCATCGCCGAGGCGACTATTCTCGGCTTTGAGGATCGGCAGCATCCTAATACGGAGCTCGAGCTCCTCGTTGATTGCATTCGCATTGGCTATTTGCCCGGCCATGGAAATGCTCTCACGACCAAGCTTGCGTCGAGGTCCAACACGATCATGACGCCCAGTAGCGGACTTTTCAACGACGAGGCTGTGGTAACCTCCAGGGTCTTCGATGCAGTCTTCTCGGACTCGGTGGGTGCTGCGGCGGACCTTCTCGGTCTTTGTCAGGATAACGACATTTTCGAGAATGGAATTGAGGTGCTCACTATGGACCAAGACATTCAACGTTCCAAATCTGCTGTTGCTTCGTTCATGCCTGGACCGTTCCACGATTCCATATCATCCAGCGGAAACATGGCGATGGATCTCCTCCGAACTCCCGAGCACAGCCCAGCAATCAGCGTCCATAACCTGCCAATCGGCAAAACCTACAATATGCGAGACCTCACCAGTGTCGAAGATTTCGTCAAGGACAACAACCAAGGATATCACGACAATTTCTTTTGGCGCTACGACAACGAAACCTTCCATTAACCAACTTCACGACAGTCGATCAGCATGGAACATGAGGCGTTACGGAAACAAAGGTTGGCATGGCATGTACAGAAAGAACGGGAATTGAGGAGTGGGTGTTTAGCGCATTTCGCATCATTTGTCTTTGTAAATCTTAGTGGATTCATCGTCGCCAATACTATCGTTGTAATTTATTCGGAATTTCATGCTGTGATATCTCGTAGCATCTATCCCTTGTCTCCCGTCTCTATTGAGTTTCTGAAAATTGTAGATGGCATGGTCAGAGGACGGCTTCCCAGAACGTTGCGCCAAAGAATGGTTCCAGATCCATCGCTGCTGGTGTTGGGAGCAAGGGATGTCGTCGTCTTGCATTTAAGCTCCCCATCCCTGTCCCACAAAAGTTGGTGTGCAGGGCGACCAATCAGAAACTCCCCCACCCAGCCTCCGCAGGGGTCCTTCTGCGCTACCACGGCGGGGTCCACCTCTCGTACCGGGTACCCGCGCCAGAACCCTGCTCCCCATCCACATCCTCTAGCGCGACGCACAGAGTGACACGGGGTGGCACGGAGCAAGGGGAGAAAACGCAGAGCGTCGTGGCTCGCGGTGAGGTGGGGTGCCGGTGGGTATTCCCGAGGGATGGGAATGAGAACGAGGATGGGGATTGGGGGCAATGGGAGGGAGCTTGGGCTGGAGTTTGAGGGAGCTCGTGTCACTTCTCATTCGCTATTTCGGGAGGGGGGGGATGACGAGTTACTCTCCTTCATTTCGTTTCGACGGGATCCACAAAGCAAACGAAACCCGCTGAGCCGACTGCTCCCCGTCGCCACCACCAATATTCCATCGAGACTATCGTCAAAGAACCACATTCCAACGCCCCTCGACCAAAGAACCGCGTGGCGACCTTTTTTCTCCATCCACTTCCTTGGACGAGGTGAGCCGGAAAGGTCGTTTCCTTCTCTTTCCATCTTGAACTGACTCGAACGAGGACAGCCGAGAAGACGCGCTTCCCAAAGGACGGCAACGCACACACCCACGGACGCGGATACCACCCCATCCCAAAACCCCCAACGAAATTTCCCGCCCCGCAGGATTCCAAAGTACCGGGTTCGAAGGAGGAAGGCATACCGAATAATTCCTAGATCCCGCCGACCTGGCGGGTGGTTAGCAAGGGTGAACCTGGTTTTCTCCCTGGGCCTGCATTCCACGGGACCCTTCACCCTTGGCCCAAGACGCAGGCGCCACGCGTTTGTCCATCAAAGGGATGCAGAGCGACCAGAATCACTTGTCGAAGTTTACACCGGTGTGCCCACCGAGCGGCGGATGGCGAGTGAGAGGTCCGCGGTCTGCAGATATCCCTGTCGAGCCGGCATGTCATCCCGGCTAGCTCAAGCGTTTGCGGGGCCGCGCATCGATGAGACCAGCGGGCGGCGCTAGCAGCGCGCTCGCGCCGATGTGCCGAGTGAGTGGACCCTTCGCAAGGCATAGAAGCGGCGCTAGCCGTTGATACGACTGAGAGCAGGGCTAATAAGCGCTCCATCGACAGACCCCAAGGCGGGGGATTGTCAATTCCGAGACCACGCGGTCGCGGAAATGGTCCGCCGCCACGGCGCCTCGCTTACGCTCTTGTCATCAACTCACGGTCTTTTCAGTCCCTTTGCTCGTGGAGACACACACCAAGTCCACGAGGCGGACATATCCTCTTTTCTCCGGGGAGTGAACACCTGGTGGACAGCCACCGCGTATATCAATCCTCAACCGCCAGCTCCCAAGCGCTCTCTTCCCAACCTAGACAAAACTCCGATATGGTGACCTCACCACCATGCCTCCCACGCTGTCTGTGCACTCGCAACACTCCCCCTTTGGGCCCCATCTCCCGTCCGCCGTATCCTACCCACTTAGTATCTCTCTTTCTCATCTGCCGTCATCCAAATCCCAACCCTTGAACCAACGCCGGAAGTGCATCTAGGGTCCCAGGGATAAAGAAAGTACCGGTACCCCTCGTAGGGTCCAGCCGGCGTACCAAGCTTTCGAAGGACCCCACTTGGCGCTGCAGTTGGCGGGCCCGTGCCGGGAAGTGTGGGTCCGCAGGCGCCAAGACGGGACTAACCCACGCTCAACTGGGGTCCACCACCTCTCAAGCCCCAGATAGACTTCCCCTTCTCCACTCGCACGACGAAAAATATCGAGCTATCAGCTATCAACTAATATTCCATCCTTATCCAGCTCCCAGCTCACAGCTTCAAACCCAGAACCAAACCCTCATACCATCAGCCATACCGAGCCCCTTCCCCGCTCGGAAGCCTCACCGCAAGAAAAAGCAACAAGCCCCTTGCAATGTTTGCCGCCCTGCATAGCCCCATCTCTGCATCCCCTCCCTTCCTGCTCACTGTTCCGTGTGCCAGACCCTGCAGACACCAGCAGCGCATGGAGCGCCTCTTGCCTCCATCCTCATCACCATCCATCTGCGCCCGACCCCCCCGTCGCACAATCGGCTCGCGTATTTTTCGGGGGGGCCTTCCACCTCGAAACGGAAGACTGCGTCTGGATACGGCGTGCAAGTCGCCCCCAATCTCGACAGCCGCAGCCTTGCCCCACAGAACCAACGACGGGAAGGACGTGGGAACCTGGGAGTGGGGGCGCAGGAAAGTGGACCCGGGGTCCCCCGCGGCCGGTGTGTCCCCCTAGGGATGAGATAAATCCGGTGTTTGCTGCCCTGCATGACCCGCCCCCCTCCCTCCAACTTCTCGCCCATGACAGCGAACGCCAACCACACTCCACCCTTCCTCCCGGCTTCCCCGTCTGCACGACGCCCAAAGCGAAACTTCCCAGTCATCCCGCGGCCTGGGCGCATGGTCCTGTGACGCCCTCTGCCGCTTAATCCCTGTCGCGGTCGTCTTGGCTTCAGAACAGTCCGCTGGGACGTCTGGATAAGGAAACGTGGGCCGGCGCTCCTCGCCTTCGTGCTTTGAACCCCTGCTCTCTGGGATTCCCGCTGCGGCGTCATGTACGACGTACAGGGGCCAGGTCTCGGACCGATTCCCTAGGCCACGACGACCGGAGCTCGCAGCGTCCCTGGCTCCAAGCTCCAACGTCGCCCGCAGCTCCTCACGGAACCGCTGGAACTCGCGAACCTGGACCCCCCCTGAGACGTGCAGACAGGGATCGCTGCCTCCTGCCTCTCTCCCCAGCCTCCACCTCTTCGTCCCTTTTCGCCTCTCCCTCTTCACCCATGTGCCTCCTTGCGTGCCCCAAGTCTTCACGGTCACCGAGGGGGGCGAGGAGGCAAGGGGGTCGGCGCTCCCACCCCGCCGGGCTTCCACCGCCTCCCTTTCTCAGCGGTGGCAACCGACCTGCCACTCACGGCCCGCCGCCCTTTGCGAAACGCCCGCCGGAGCCCCCCGTCCTCGCAGAGCTCTGGGGAACCCGAGGTACGAGGGAGAGTGGTAGAGCTCACTGCACCGCACTCTTACCGGCCCACCGTATCCCGTACCAATCCCCACCCCGCCCCGCCAAAACAGGCCGCGAAACAGACCTTCAACGCGTGACTCTACCAAGGGAGAAAACACCTCGCCACCTCTAGCGTTCATTCTCCAAATCCAAGTAACAGCAGCTCATTACTATCTACACTATCTACATTCCCCCCTAGTACTGAGTTAAACCCCCCCACAGCGCTATGACTAGACAAAAAAGACCCCAAAACAGGAACGAAGGACGTAGCATTCTAGGCGAAACAACGGACGCCAGAAAACGGAAAGTGCAGAAGACAGCGGGTAAACCGTAACAGGAGACGGAGAGAGACCTCAATCCTCCTGGTACGAAATCTTGCGCATCTCCCCCAGCCTGCTCCGCGCCGACGATAGCGCATTCTCCAGCTGCAGAATCTCGACCTGTAACACACCGTTAGCACCCCATCCCCAACCGCAACACCACAACCCAGTGGTGATAAAAGGGGGGAAACATACCTGCTGCTCCATCTCCCTCACCTTGAACTCGTGCGCCCCAAGCTTCGAGTAATCCACCTTCTCCTCCCCGTCCTGGTTCCTCTCCCGGATGATGGCCTGCACCTGCCTGACCAGCGCCCTGCACGCCGCGCCCACCGCCTTGCTCGCCTGCTCCAGGTCCTCCTGGTTCCTGCTCATGAATCCGGCCTTGACCCTGCTAGCCGCCACGAGCTGCGCCGTCGACGCCGCGACGTCATTAGACGCCACGATGAGCTGCTCCGGCGAGTTCCGGCCAGAGAGCACCCCGTCCGCCGTCTCGATGAGCGTGTTCGTCGACGAAGCCACCGCCTTG
The DNA here is from genome assembly GCA_017657125.1 of Scopulariopsis brevicaulis. Classification (NCBI taxonomy): domain Eukaryota; kingdom Fungi; phylum Ascomycota; class Sordariomycetes; order Microascales; family Microascaceae; genus Scopulariopsis; species Scopulariopsis brevicaulis. Next base: position 50,750 of record JAGFNX010000132.1, read on the forward strand.
GCAGCGGAGATGAGGCCCTGCGTCCACCTGTTGTTCTTCTTGTAGAACGCCGTGCGCGACGATGACCCGCGGCCCGCCTGCACAATCTCCTGCTGCGTCACCGTCGCCGCCTTGATCAGCCGCGCAATCGCGTTCGTGATCCCCGTCGCTGCGTCCAGGATCGAGTCGTGCACCCGCAGCTCATACGTAGAGTATCCGTCGCGCGGCTTGTTCCTCAGCTTGGCGAGGCGCTCCGCCGCCGCCGCGATGGCGTCCGCCGCCTTGGTCAGCTCGTCGTCCACCACCTCGCCGAGGTCGCCCTTGGCCGCGAGCTTCCCGAACGCCGGCGCAAAGGCCTCGACGATCTTGTTGAGTTTCTGCAGGTTGATCTGCACGTCGTTGTTGTTGTTGATCACCACGTCCGTCTTCTGGATCGGATCCATGCCGTCCAGCCGGAAGCTCTGCAGGCTGCGGAAGAACTGAATCGTCGCCTGCGCCGACAGCCGCGCGCCGCCCATCAGGTTGTCGCCCTGCTTGTCGTCCGCCGCGAGGCGCACAAGGCCCTTGGTGTTGGTGCACGTGTCGGCCATGGCGCCCGAGAAGACGTTGATCGCCTTGATGAGGTCCGAGTGCGTGGCGTTGGGCCCGTCGGCGATGAAGTTGTTGAACGCTGTCGCGAACTCCATGGCGCTCGCGGATGCCTTCTCGACTTGAGACAGGACGTGCGTCGGCGACGCGTTCTGGTTGCCCGCCTGCATTGTCGAGTCCAGCTCATACAGGGCGTCATCGACACGCTGCACGGCCGCCTGGAGCACCGAGTCGATGATGTCGTTGATCTTGGACAGGTTGGAGAGGATGATGGCGTCGAGCTCCCCGTCGAGGACCTGGTCCGATACGCCGTGGCTCTGCTTGGCCTCGTTGAGCTCGATGAGCGTCTGGTCCATGCCCGCCTTGTACACCTCCAGCTCCTCCTCCTTGTCGCGTAGCAGCTGCTCGAGATCCGAGCTGCCGTCGCGCAGCTTGGACTGGGTCTCCTCCAGCGCCCGCGACTTGGTGCGCAGCGCCTCCTCGAGGTCCACCACCTCGCGGTTGTACTTGGCGAGCATGGCGGAGAGCTCGTTGCCCTTGCTGCGCTCGAGATTGTCGCAGCGGTCGAGCGCCATGCGCAGCTCGCGCTTGAGCTTCTCGACCTCGTCCTTGTTGCTGCCGCTGAGGCGGTCCTTTTCGTGTGCCGCGCGGTCTCTCTCGCGGATCATGTCGGCAAGCTCGAGGTTCTTGGTCTTGATCTCGCGCTCGAGCTTCTCGCGCTTGTCGATGGCCTCCTGGGCACTGGCCGCCTTGAGCTGGACCGACTTGAACTTTTGCAGCAGATCAAGGTGTTCGTGGCGTAGCTGCGAGTAGAGCTTCGCGAGAGCCTCGTACTTTGACCGCCACGTGTTGACCTGCTCCTGTAGAGCGCGGATCTGCTCGTCCCTGCTCGTGACCTGCTGCCCGTAGTTGCCCTGTATCGAATGCAGCTCCCCCTCGAGCGCCTTGACGCGCTGGTCGTACTGCTGCAGCATCAGCTGATCCCGATCGTACTGCGCCCTCGCGTTGAGGTTCTCCTGCTCGAGCTCGGCCAGACGGCCCTGCGTCTGCCATTGCGCCTGCTGGGCGAGCAGCCGCTCCTGCTCGAGCTGTTGCTGCTCGGCGAGGCGGCGCTGCTGCTCGTCAAAGTCGCGCTGGGCCTGAAGCTGAGCCTGCTGCTGGGCCAGGATGGCCTGCTGCTGCTTCTCCTGGAGCATACGCTGCTGCTCCTCGTATTCGCGGTTCTGACGGTCTTGCTCATTCTTCCAGAACTCGTTGATCTCATCAGGCGACTCGTTCTTCGGGGCAGGCGCGGGCGAGGGTTGTCGCTCCACCTCCCCCTTTGGTCTCGAAGGCAGGGCAGGTGCTTCGTCGTCGTCGTCGAGGAGGTTCGGTGGGTCCTGCGGAAGTTTGGGGATCGTGATGAGGCTGGTGAGGTATCGCAGATTGGAGCACTCGTAGTAGTATTTGACGAGGCGATAATGCTGGGCGCCGTATCGCTCGCGGAGGGGTTCGAGGGCTTCGTCGTCACCGGTGGCTGGAACAGTTAGTAAGTGGCGTGGGGAAGAGACCGTCTCGAAGTAATTGGAACGAGATGAGTTGTTTAAAAGAAAAGGGGAAGTCGTCTGATCGGTATCACATGTCAGAGAGCAGCAGTCCGCACTTACTCGAATGCATCGCACGCAGCATGCTCGTGATGAACTTGTAGATCCCATAGCTCTCCTGCACCAGCGGCACCAGCGACGAAATGCGGCATTCGTTGTTCCCGACATGGCGGAAGTGCGAGAAGATGAGCTTCTGGAACTGATCAATCCGGTCCTGCAGCGTCATCAAATCCGAAATGGTCTCGTACCCCTCGTTGGGGTCGTTGATGGCCTTGAGACTCAGGTACTCCTCGTACTCAAACGTCCCGTTGAACTCGGGGTGCTGCTGGTGGAACGACAGCTTGGCGAGCAGGTAGTTGACGTAGTCGCGGATCAGCTGCCCGTACCCGCGCGTGCCCTCGCCCGACATGCCCCGCTTCAGGCTGTCGATCCACCCCTTGTTCGCGATAGCCTCCTTGAGCGAGTTCGGGTGGCCCTCCTGCAGCACCTTGTGCACGGTGATGAGCGTCTTGAAGGTCTGCACCTCATCGGCCATGATCGGCTGGCTGGACGCGCGACGCGTGTTAGTCTCGTCGGGGGTGGCGGCGATGCTTCGGTTCGGGTGGCCTTGTCACGTACACCTTTACGCCGGCCCAGAAGGCGTGGGAGGACCGGTGGTCCCAGGTATATACGATGCATGCTCGGACATGCTTGCGTTTCGGCGCCGTCTCCTCGGGGCTCGTCGCCTTCTTGATGCTGATGTTGAGGTCCTGGTCGGTCCTGCGAAGTTAGGTGTCAGCTCGGTGGTGCACTGAGGTGAGACTCTCTGAAACAGGAAGTCGTCCGATGGCGGGCTCGGTAGCGCTCACTTTGGATGATTGAGACTCATCTTGGCGGCAGGGGCTCGCTGCTCGTGATCGCGCTGGGCAGTTCCGTGACGGTTGAGCTCCAGATGAAGCGCAGGCTGACGTATTTGGGGAGCTTGGCTGGCGTTGGGGGGGTCACGTGGCTTGTTGCGCGGCCCATGCGCGGCGTGGGGCGGTGCAACCAAGTACATCTCCCTGATGCGACCCGGAAACACGCCATCGTTTCGGCTCGGCCTTCGGGATCGCGGGAAACTGCAGCATATTATCCAGAATCTTGGTTTTTGAAGTTACCAATTATAAGTCCGGGTCTGTCGAAATGCGATACGATGGGGCGGAACCGCAGAAGTCCGATGAGTATCGAGGCAATCCGGTGCAGAGCACTTCGATCTTTTCGCAGAGCTTCCGTATGAGGATCCTCTCCGTCAATCCGAGACTACACCGGTTGCGATGTTTCGATGATCTTTTATAACAGCCGTCCTCGATTTCCTTCTACGGGTCGAACTCACGTACTGGGTAGTCTTGTCTCCATGGTCCATCCGGGAGTAGCTTTTCCGTCTTGGACGTCGCTAGAGATGTGTCCTACTGTGACTCGAGGATGTCATGGGAATGTCCTCGGGATATGCGTCCAGTACCGCCCTAGAAAGCGATCAATCTGGACCCAAGCTTGTCGGTCTTCTTTCCAGGCACTTCCAACGTCCACAGGCTTCGAAGATGGCCATGAGATGGCGCCTCCCCGGGCCATGATGTCCACAACCTTCCCATGCCGATGACACCAATCCGGAAGCTGGCGAAGCCACCCACCGTTCTTATTCGAGCACGGATAGCCTGATCGCTCGTGTCCACCAGTTGCTGCTCCGCCACAGATGACGCGGTGCTGCAGTCGAGATTGGGTTCCGAAACCCGGCTCTGCAGCGGCCGCCTCTGCTGGTTGCCGGATGAAGACTTGGGCGTCCCGGTTCAATTATGGGCCAACGGACGGTAATGGACGTCAGGTTCTTGACTTTGCGAGCTCATGCTGTATGTGCGCCCGGGGCCGACTGAGTAGGAAGGCACATGCCATGGCGCTCTTTCCCCGCTACTTGTCAAGGGAATGGAGACATCTCGCGACCCTACACAGCCTGGGGATGGGAATACTTACGTAGGCGTCCTCTTGCCGAAGAAGCCGTGCCATATCCAGGGAAATCATCCCAAGGGCAGTAGCGGTTGCAGCAACCATGGCTCACCAATTCCGGATTCGCACGAAGCTCTTCGGGTTCCTTCCACGGCGTCAGTATGTCTGAAAGTGAAAGCCCAAAGGCCACTCGGTATGAAGCCATTACGAGTGCCTTCCCCGAGCTGCAACGCAGTCGTTCTTGCCCAGGAGCTTTCGCGCAGCGTAGTTGAAGCGTCCGAGTCTGGAAGTTAGAGGTGGTGGGGATACGCAGTTCTTGACGGACGGCGAGGTATTGGAAGGTGGAAAAGGGCATACCTCGGTAAATGGGGCGCTGCCTCCTAATCATGTCCGGTCAGCTCCATGAGTGAATCATCGGCATGAGCTGCTTGGAAAGGAACGGCGGTGTGGCCAGAGTGCAGGAGGATGGGCTCTTGAGGTCCACACAACCTGTCCCCAACGATGTGGACAGAACTCAGGCGGATGTGGTGAATCCAGCACCTACTCTTTGTCCAGCCCGTGCCTCCTCTCGGTGCCTCCGGAAGCAGATGATACTGTCTCCTCGTCAAAAGGTCGCGGCTTTGCTACGTCGGCGTATTCCCGTGCGATCGTATCTCGATAACCGCAAACGTCCTGTCAGTGAGGAAGGATGCGTCAACATGGACCGAACCCTGCCACATCTTTACTCGATCCAGATATTGACGCCTTCCAGTTTTCGGCCATGATGCCAGCCATCCTCGCTTTTTCCAACGGGATCGTCCGAGAGTGGCCCGCTGCTAGCGAACATGCTGAACGAGGTAGTTCCGCGGCTGGCTGGAGTCGACCGGCCCTCGTCGTCTCGGCGTCTGCCTTGCAGTCCCGGTAGTACCTCGAGCGACCGTACATCCGAAGAGTGGGGAAGTCCGCTCCCGCTTTGCCGTTGAGAAGGTTAATGCCGCCCTCGGACTGGCGGGGTGGCAGAAGCAGAGTTGAAGCTGGTCGAGACGAGTGAAGTAGCATCGGGTCCTGAGGATGAGAATGGCGAGACAAGAAGAGGAATACTTTTCTCATCGATGATTCTTCCTGCTTGATAATACCAGTTCAAGACAGGGCAACTGCCTCCTTGGGGATATCTCGGGTGGTATGGGTGCGGATGTTGCATTCGGGCAAGTATCCCACCACGAGGGCCATCGCGGTCTATCCTCTTGTCAGCAACCTTGACATCGATCCGTACAAGGTAGTACGGAATAGGTTAAGATTTTCTCCCCACGTTATCCAAAGAATCGTCGGTCCCGGTATAAACAATCCCACAGTCGCTCGCTCTTCTCGGTCCTACCCTTGCTGGAAGTGAGCCAACCCACACCAGATAACTTCAAGTCCGTTTAACGGACCGAGGAACCGTATGGCGAGCTCGAAGGGCAAAGTTGATACTCCGTTAAAATGCCCAGGCCGTTCTACGCCTGCCGAGATCGCGAGCTTCGGGAGCAGGACATGCTCATCGACATGGTGAAAAAACGAGATGACGCGAGCCGCTCACAAACACTTTCCTCCGATCGCCGCCGTCCCACATGTAGGAATGAGCCGTCTCGACTTTGACACCTCGAGATCCTAATAGCGGCCTGTCAGTGCCATGGCAGACACCCTCAGGTGCACATCTTATACCAGCCGGTGGACGTACCTCGACAAGCTGGCACACTGTCGCGCGTTAGTTCTGGCATCGCCATCTATGCCATCGCCAACCCCCTCATATACCAGCGCTTCCCTCCACGGTGGAACTTCATGTGAATGAGAGAGCATCTTGAAGAAAAACTAAGATCGACAGCACCTCTCCCCAGACCCTCTATCCCAGAGTCGCCCAAGGTCCCATCTACGATCCCATTGCAACACGGGGATCCGGGTCAATGCTTCTTGATGAAAATATGTTATTAGACACGCCCAAGCGTCTAGGTCTTGAGTGTTATTAGTGTAGGTAGGATACCGTTCAACATCGACTAGAAATCAAAACAGAGAAACACTCTGCTTCTTGAGCACCAGGCTACAAGAAAACCCCCCTACCACGGCATGGAAAAGCCTATTACTCCTCGAACAACATAACCCAGCTTCGGTTCCGCACATTAAACAAGTTCCCAGTTCCTTCTCCCAAACTCCCCGTCGTACTGTCCCCAGCACCAAAAGAAAACACGCCAAGCGCTACCCAAGAAACAACCAAAGTAATCCCACTTACACCACATTATGCCTCACCAACCCTCACCCACTCCGCCCATCAACCCCCGGCTTAGGACTATCCGGCCTTTCCGTCGCAACCCTCTCCAGCCCCGGAACCCCCATCATCAAATCCCTCAACGCCCTCCTCTCATCCCGATAAAACTCCTTCTGCCTCGTCAGCTCGATAACCCGGCCCCCAAGGTACCGGTTCTCCTCCTGCAGCTGCGCGAGCCTCGACTTCTCCTCCGCCGCCTGGTCCGCCTTGCGCCGGCGGTACCGTGCGGATGCGTCGGCGTTCTTCTGGCGCTTGCCGCCTGCTTCGCGGGAGGCGGAGTAGGTGTCGATGCTGACGAGGAGCCCGTCGTTGACGGTTTCGGTGAGGGAGGGGAGGTGCGTCAGGTGTGGGGGTTCCTGTTGAGGATGCGCTCCGTCTGCGGGGAGGTGGTGGGTGGGGTACATTGGCGTGGGGCTGCCGCCGGGTTGATAGTGATGTGCGTGTTGAGGGGAAGCTACGGGATGGGAAAAGGTCCCACTATGGCGTGCGGCGGCTGGGAGCTGATGTGGTGGCCCAGAGGGTGCAAGGTGTCCACGAGATATATCGTGACGCGGAGGAGACACATCCATCCCTTCTCAGGTTTTTCAGGTTAGTTGAGGTCAATTATCGGGGGGGTAGCTACACATACCTGTTTGCAAAAACGTGTCAGTCCGCGCAGACGTCGGAGTGCGCAGCCTCTCTGGGCTGATCGGGGACAAGCTCGAGTTGCTGCGGGATCTCGGCGTCGACATGGACACGTCGCTGCTACAACGCGGACTGGTTTCTGACTCGGAACCCAGGCCGTGACTGGGGGGCGTTTCGTTGGAGTTCAGAAGAGAGTGGAGGCCAGACCGTCGGGGAGCCATGGCTGGTGACTTGGATGAAGATGGAAGCCGGTGAGTGCACTTGGCTTAGACGGAAAGTGCGAAGGCAGTGGAGTCGATGACTCGTTTCTTTGTTGGTCCGCGGAAGTCTGAATAGCTCGAGCTAATATCGGAGGCAGGAAGGCTATTATATAGATCCCGAGTCGTCGGGTCGACTGCGCGTCACCCCTCCACTTATGTGTTATGGCGTGCAGAAGCGCCCCTAATGGCTGAACTGTCTCATTATAGTCAACTGGACCCCTGAACTGGGCGTCCCTCACCCGGAGGTGTCGGGGTGACGACTTCGGGCAAATAGAATCAGCCACGCCAATGCTCATCTCCACAACGGAGAATCGTCGGCGGAGGCTGAACAAACGTCAGTAATCGGAAAGCCACGGAGCCGGGGTAGGGCCACCTCGAGGCAACGGCGGAGAAATAAGCAACGCCGGGTATGAGTTCCGGCGCACGGATCCCGACACCGTTTAGACGCGGTCGCAGACGCGGTGCATATGCGGCGCTGTCAGACAAGCGCCCTGCCAATGGGATGCACGCCGTATCGCAACAGCTGCGGTTCTGAGACTTCGGGGCTGAAGGTGCCAACGGCGTGTTAAAGGCGCAGCTTTTACGCCGAGACTGCGATCGGAGGCTCTCTCGGGGAAATACTTTGAGGCGAACTCTATTTCGTGTCGTTGCAAGACAAACCGGGGCTGGTCGATCGGAGGCGGCATACCCTGCACGCCCGATCTTCGTCACGGGGTGCGAAATGGGTGATTGCTCAGCAGCCAGGGTGCCCAGCTTGGGCAGAAACGGAGGACCCGGCTGCTGATGCCTTGCGAAGCGGCATTCCGAAGTTCGAGGTTCGTGATGTCACGTCGACGGTGATGGAGATTCCAGCGCCAAGCTGGGCCAGCTGCTCGTCACCCACAGCTGCAGCTGAGCCGGCGGTGATTCAGCACCACTCGGTGTATGACGAGGTCATCGAATACGGCGATGGAGCGACGAAACCAGTCATCGTCTGCTCGGATCGTGTCTCACCGCATGCCGGTGCGGGTGATTTGCGTAGGCGCGACGTGGTCTCAACGGCGAGACCCACCGGACCGAGAAGAGTTTCAGCAGCAGAGAGCCCTGAAATATCGAGATCTGCGGTTCACGACCTCAGGTACGTTAGATGGCGTTCAGCTCCCGGCCGCTTGGCCGGAATTGAGAAAAGAGAGACACGGATGCCTAAGCCCGAGGAGCCGGGGGAAATGTCTGAAATGGTCTGACTGCAGGCGTCTGCTCCTTCCTCAACTACATAGTTCCACTTCAAGATCCCGTTAGCTGGGAAGGTGCCGCCGGCGACGTTGGACGACATTTGCAGATGCAGTCTGTTTGCTTATGAAAGAAAATTCAACTTTAGAAGTGCGCGTGGCACAGTGTGGAGCTGTTCCTGCATGCCGCCTGCAGCTTGCATAACGGCAAAGGATCTTGCCGGAATCCACACGAAGCGTTCATAGCTGAATCCACGACGGCCTCGAACGAGCCGCCACCCAGCTATGCCTCAGCTTAAAAGTCGATTATCAAACCAAACATCTTGTAGCTACTAATTATTATAACACAGAAAAGAGCCCCGACCCAAACGCCGTTAATCCGCCGCCCCTACAGCGCGCGATTCGAACAAGTGCCATCGCTGGGATCGCCAGCCTCTCAACTCGACAGTACATAACGGAGAAGCCGCGCCCGGTCTCCGGTTATTACGACCTCCCATATCTCCTCCTCCACTCCTTCTCTTCCCGTTGCGTCTCCAAAGCAGCCTGTTCCCGTTGCTGTTTCCGCTGGGCAAAGTCCTCGAACGACCCCATAGACTCGAGGGCCGCTGGCGTGTGCGTGCTCTGATGGATCGTCACGGCGCGGCTCGTCCGGGACGACCGTTGTCTCGGTGGTGGCGAAGGCGAGGTTCGAATCATTTTTGGATAGGCGATGAGCCGTATACGGTGAGAGTGAAAACGAAGCTCTGCGTCGGGGTCAGCTGTAACTCGAGCTGCCGTGGCTCCGAGACTTACGCGACAAGATTAAGGAGGAGGCATTCGTTATTACCTGCGACAGGTATGTCAGATATAAAGCGTAGGAACTCGATTGGGAAGGTCGTGTAGAATAAAAAGGCCGATAAAGACACGGGATATATGTTTGCTCCTTCCGTACCTTCCAGAGCCCCCGACTTTGTTAGCAACTGGGTCCCCCGAGGATTTGTATGTACGTCACTACCCTCGTACCGAAGCACGGCCGGCAACGTCGCAACCCCCCTTCCAGCATCATCCCTGCCATCTAGTCCCACTCGCGATTTCCCAGCCCGACGTCCCACTTGGAGCCCAGGGCGAGCAAACACGAAGGGATAATAACCCCCGTCAAGTCAGGAGACGCCCCGCACCGTCCTCGAATGCCGGCCGGCGGAGGCTCGCCCTGCCTGAACAGAAGGGGCCGCGGTGACCCGATGAGACAGGGGTGCCGGCTGCCGATCGCTGATGACAGGTCGCCAGGCGGAGCGGAGTGAGGCGGCGGGTTTGAGGGATGCCGAGGACCTCTATATTACCAGGTACTCGGCATGTAATCCTTGTCTTGACCTGCTATGGGACACCTCGCCTCACTCGTACCTTCCGCCTCGTTTTAACCCGACCGGCTAGGAAACTCGAGGACAAACGTAACCGGGGCCCCGGCAGAGTCCAACCTTGCCCAGCTACGGAGTACTGGAAGAAGCATACTTTCCAGCTACAATGTTTAGCGTCCAGCGGGTGAACCGTCCGGCCCGCGCGGGAGAGAAACCCGGTCTTGCCTCGCCCCATCTTTTAATACGAAGCTAATATCCTAGAAAAAGCAATGGATCGCAACATTTCCCAGACCCAGATGTCCAGCCCTGCACTCTCCGTCGAGGCTGAAATTCATTGGCCGAGACGAGTCGGACCTGTGCCACCCGGGCCTGCGGGATAGAAACACCGGTGCTGGTGCCGGTGTGGGTGGCTTGCTGGAACTTGCCGGGACTTACACGACAAGCAAACGCGGGTCCCCAGACATACAGGGACCAACGCAAACTCGCCCGCCAACTCCACCGGTTACTTTGTAAGACCAGAAAGACTGTTTACGAAGGCATGAATAGCCCGAGGGGATCTTATTTCATCCCAACCCCGTCATGCGTACTTCTGTGCACCCCGTCAAACCCCCGCCACGCCGTCTCGAACACGCATCGGAGCACCACGAAACGCCGTCCACCCTCGTAAAGGTGAGCGACTCGGTCGCAAGTTCACTCCCCCGCCACGAGAGCATAACCTCGTCGGAACTTACGAGGATAAGTAGGAGACGGGGATGGACTGTTTCCTTCTTGGTCACCTGTACTTTGGCGCTGATGTTCATTCCACTCGCTCTTCTCGACTTTGCTTGCCGAGCCACATGCCCGAAGAGCCAGTGCGTTTTTCAACTCTCCATCGTTCTCTGCTTCAGCCACTTATGCTTCCCAGCGAATATACGCATGGCTGTATAGTAAGGGTATGTTCAAAATTTAGCAGCTTCCTGCCACCTCCATTACCCATGTCTCGCGCATTCATGAGTGCCTGCAGCTGAAGTGAGATTCCTGACTGAAACAGCTCCATCTGTAGATAGAGATACGCAACGTTGATACCAGCCCCATCGTAGGGACACCCCGTTTGGTGCACCAAGCTTCCCCTCTGAAACTGCTTCTTCAAAAACGTTGTAGCAGCCACTGCATCCATGTCAAGGAGTTGTACACCAAACAATCTCCGGGACAGCCCTCCGCGGCCGCCAAAGCCACTGGCTGGCACTCTGGCGTCGGACATCTTGGTCCTCAACTTCCACTGAATCTTCGTATTGGCGCCACGGGCAAGGCTCGGATGGGTCGCCCAACCGCCGGAGGCCACCGGAGATGGCGGTCCCGAGGTTAAAACATCGCTCGTAGCTCCGTAAAAGGCACAAAAGTGCAGGGCGTCGGCTTCCTCGTGTGGCAGGCAGAGGTAGCCTCGCGCCCGGCCGAAAACACGAGGACTGCTTGGCTCGGTTCCAACTTAGAGGCGGGGTGGAGAGCCGTGTCACCCCAAGCCCGTAACTGACAGAGCGCACACTGAACCTCGCGTCCTCTAGGCCTGGGTGGACAGGGACAGAAGCAGACGTGGGAGATGGGAAAGTGACTAAGCATGGCATTCGGGACATTTAGGCTTATCTTATCATCGGCTAAATATCGGATATGACATCTGAGTTGCTCTTTCGTCCCGTCGTTCGTCTTGCTCTAGAAGGCGACAGAGTCGGCATCACAATCCTCCAACACGTCGCCGAACAACCACTCTGCGGCCGATAAGCCACCATTCGCCGCTCAATACAAACCCCTTACCCTCGCGCAAGCGCATTTACATCAACACTGAAGCCGACACCGACACCCGCACCGAACCTCCGTAACAACCGCCACAATGCCGCCGCCGAGAAAACCCAACGCCCCGCAGGGCACCGCGCCCGGCGCGGACGCCAAGCAGGAGAACATGTACATCCCCTCCTTCATCAGCAAGCGGCCCTTCTACGCGGGCGAGGAGACCGAGTCGACCGACTACCTCGAGCATCAGCGCCTCCACAAGAAGGACTCGGAGGGCAAGAAGGATGACTGGTACGCGCGCGGGCGCCGCGCCGGCCCCGCCGCGACAAAGTACCGTAAGGGCGCATGCGAGAACTGCGGCGCCATGAGCCACAAGGCGAAGGACTGCCTGTCTAGGCCGCGGGCGCGGGGCGCGCGGTGGACGGGGCGGGATATCGAGGCGGATGAGGTGGTGAAGGACGTTAACCTCGGCTGGGACGCGAAGCGGGACCGGTGGAACGGGTTCGATGCGAGGGACTACATGTCGGTTGTGAACGAGTTCAACGAGATAGACGAGCTGCGGAAGAAGGCGCTGGACAAGAAGAAGGGGGGCGACGCGGGCGACACGTACGCCGAGGAGCTGGACCCCACGAAGCACCAGAGCACCGCGACGAGACAGCTTCGGATACGGGAGGACACGGCCAAGTACCTCTTGAACCTGGACGTCAACTCGGCGACATACAACCCCAAGACGAGGGCGCTGGTCAACGCCGGCGAGGCCGAGGATAAGTCGGCGGACGTGTTCGCCGAGGAGGGCTTCATGAAGGCGTCGGGCGAGGCGGCGGAGTTCGAGAAGGCGCAGCAGTTCGCGTGGGAGGCGCAGGAGAACATGGGCGACACGAGCATGCACGTGCAGGCGAACCCCACGGCCGGCGCCTTTTACCGGCGCAAGGAGGAGGAGGAGGCCGCGAGGCTGCGCGCGGAGAGGGAGAAGGTGCTGCTGGAGAAGTACGGCGGAGGGGATACCGGGGACAACCCCGCTGCCAAGGCGCTGCAGGCCGCTGCCGTTACCGAGTCGGAGACGTTTGTGGAGTACGACGAGTCGGGCGCCGTCAAGGGCCTGCCGCCGGCTTCGGCCAAGTCCAAGTATCCCGAGGACGTGTATCCCGGGAATCACACGTCGGTATGGGGGAGCTGGTGGCAGGACTTCAAGTGGGGTTACGCGTGCTGCCGTTCGTTTGCGAAGAACTCGTACTGCACGGGCGAGGCGGGCATCCAGGCGGCGGAGGCTGCCGAGAAGCAGCGGACGGGCGCGGGTCTCATTACTGAGAACGGGGAGGATGGGGTCGATGGCGAAGAGAGGGAGGATGGGGAGAAGAGGGAGATGCTCCAGCCTATGAAGACTGCGGGCAAGAGGATGGCCAAGGAGATGACGGACGACGTTACGGAGGAGGAACTCGAGCAGTATCGGAAAAAGAGGACGGCGGCGGACGACCCTATGGCGAAGTTACTGGGTAAAGATGAGCTTGTACATTAGTCCAGGAGACGATGAAATGAAATTCTTCACGATACCAATACATATATATGCGAATCACGTTGCACGTCACAGGATGAACAGATAGAGTCGACCAACTACAAATTGAGATGCAGTTAAATCATTTTCCGTCTAACGCCCCGAGCTATGAGCCTGGCCCATAATCATGACCGGATTCCGTAAACCTCTTTTTTTCACATTCAGATAGCAGGAGTGCTAACAACCACACAAAATGCAGCCCCCCTCACGCGCTTCAAAGGTGAAGAACGCATCTACTCCTCGTCCTCCTCCTCGGCCTCGTCACCGCCCTCGGCGGCCTTGGCCTTCTTCCTCCTGACACGGCCGAAGCGGCCGCCGCCGAAGGGCGAGGTGATGGCGAAGTCGATGTGCTTCTGGGAGTCGAGGCGGACGATGAACGAGGGGACGTTGACGATCTGCTTCCCGACGCGGATGTGGCGCTGGCGGATGAGGACGCGGGCGTGGTGGATGGACTTGGCGAGGCCGAGCTTCCACACGAGGGTCTGGAGGCGGCGCTCGAGGAAGTCCTCGACCTTGAGGGCAAGGACGTAATCGAGCTTCATGCGGGACTCGTCGAGGACACCGACGCGCACGAGACGGCGAATGAGGGCGTTACCCTCGAAGAGACGCTTGGGGTCCTTCTCGTCGAGAGTGAGGAGCTCACTGGTCAACTGTTAGCTGAATTTTCCCCAGACGTTTAGGTTCGCTAATTTCGAGTGTAACATACCGAGCAGCACGACGAATCTTGGACAGCGTCAGCTGGACGCGCCAGACCTCACGCTTGTTGCGGAGACCATATTCACCGACGAGCTTCAACTCAGAGTCCCTGTATAGCAAAAATCCATCCGGTCAGTTATTTTGATCACTTCGACTTGAACAGAGGCGAGCTCATGTTTCAGTGGCCGGTGATGGTACTGACAGTCGGGCAGCCTCGAAGGGCCGGTTAGGCACTCTGGACGTCTTGGAGTACGAGCGGCTGGAGAGGACAGAGATGTTAGCATTTGCGAGTCTGGAGTAGGTCTCTTGAGGGGTTCCATTGGCGACTTACGGAGGCATTTTGGCGGTTGACTCGGGATGCCTTTGGTGGTGGTGATGAGAGGATTGACAAGAGGAGCAAGAGGTTCAAGTTGCGCCGCTTTGAGAGTCGAAAAAGTTGTGGGATAACCTAGTGTGGGGCCGCCCTCTGATTCGTCCGCCCGCCCCAAGGAATTTCCATCCACACTTTTCGCGGTGGCCGGCAATTTTGAGAGCGGTTATGTAATCCAGGGCTTCGCCAATTGCCCTAACCACTTTTTTTCTCTCTGCGCCCCCCTCCGGGTGTGGGGTACGTACCTCCCTAGCGGATGAGAAATTCCCAGGTGACCCTCCACACAGATTTCCCGAAGTTGTGCATTTGGTGAAAACCCGACCGGCTTCAATCGAAATCCCACCCGCGCCAAACACCCTCACCAACTAACCACTTCGACAACGAAGCCGAACAGCAGCCAAAATGGGTCACTCTCACGGTCTTCGTAAGGGCACTCGCGTACGTCTCGACCTCCCGCTCTTGGTTTCCGCGCGATGAGGAGGATTTTCGTCGGAATTGGGGGAACTTGGTGCTGATACTGTTGCAGTATGCCTTCGCCAGGGACTTCCGTAGGAAGGGCATGATCCCTCTTACGACCTACCTTAGGGAATACAGGTATGTTTCCGCCGAGACCGAGAGCTCGTGGGATCTGGGACTGACATTGCGTTCACAGGGTCGGTGACATCGTCGACATCCACGTCAACGGTGCCGTTCAGAAGGGGTAAGTTCGATCCCGAAACCCTTTACGCCCGCCGAATCGTACCACGCGAAATCGAACCTGGGACAGCGAGGCAGCGAGAGGAGACGGAAGACTAACAGCCCGAACAGCATGCCCTACAAGATCTACAACGGCAAGACTGGCGTCGTCTTCAACGTCACCAAGTCCGCGGTCGGCGTCATCATCTACCGGAAGGTCAAGCACCGATACATCGAGAAGCGCATCAGCGTCCGCATCGAGCACATCAAGCCCTCGCGGTCGCGCGACGACTTCCTCCGCCGGGTCAAGGTCAACCACGACCTGAAGCAGAAGGCCAAGGCCGAGGGCAAGCCCATCCTCCTCAAGAGGCTTCCCGTCGGCCCCAGGGAAGGCCACACCCTGTCCTTCGAGGACAACGCGCCCGTGACGGTCACCCCCGTCGCGTACGAGACGACGATTTAAGGGAGAGAAGACGGAAGTGGTTACGTTGGTGTGAGGGAGAAAAGGGAGGAACGGGAGGGGAGGGGAGAGGGGGCCGAGAAAGGAAGGGTTCCGGGTCGGTCTTCTCCGGTACAGAGGCGGGGATCAAAAGGGATGTATGTGAAAATGGTTCCTTTATTGACTTACAACTCTGCTTGCATTGGGAGTCGCGGTGCGGACGGAAAGTGCGATGGCATTTCAATGGCAATGAGTTCGGCGGATGCCCTTAGACACGAATTTCATTGTTTTGACACCCCATTGTGGCACTCGCATCGCGGGCCCCTCTCCGACGAACTCCTCGTGATAGAATTACATATGGTCCACCCGCGAAACACGCGGGCAATATCAAGACGGATTCAGCTCCCCGGCCCATTAATATCTTGCAGCGTGGTCTCATCAGCATCGTATCATACATCCCAGCGTTCCACATTAGCGCTCCCTCAGGTAGGCAGTGGTCATCTCAGCATCGGTACCCCAACGGCTCTCCTGCCTCTTCCAGAACTTCAAACTCCACCGTCTGGATTCCCCTTCCCCACTCGCCCTCCGCGCCACCCACCTCAGCGGCATAATGACCAAACACTCCCAGTACACCGGAACAGAGGTCACGAGCCCGACCACCAACGCAAACAGCTGGCTCGAAGTCCGCAGGTCGCCCCTCGTCATGTCGATGGAGTTAACCCAGATGGTGCCCTCTACGCCGCCGGCCATCACGACGAA
This sequence comes from Scopulariopsis brevicaulis, assembly GCA_017657125.1. NCBI lineage: Eukaryota > Fungi > Ascomycota > Sordariomycetes > Microascales > Microascaceae > Scopulariopsis > Scopulariopsis brevicaulis. Next base: position 66,815 of record JAGFNX010000132.1, read on the forward strand.
CACGAGGAACTGCAGGCCGGCGATGTACCGGAAGTACTTCCGGCACCGACGGCTCGGCCGGGGCGCTCTGCAGGGGGTCTCGCTCGCGGTCGACGAGGGCGACGACGAGAAGGCGGACGACAAGCTCACGCCCAGGAGACTCCGCTGCGACTCGACGTCCGAGAAGAGTTTCCCCGCGCGATCCCACCTCCCCGCCGCGAACAGGTTGTTGACCAGCAGCATGACGCCGTAACAGAGCGCCACCGCGCCCAAGCCGCACATGATGACCCCCCAGACCTTGAGCCAGATCCCAAACTTCCCGTAGACGCTCGCCGGCACGAACATCCACACAAGCCGCACGTCGCACCCCTCCTTCTGCCCCCTCTCCAGGCCCCGCCAGTAAAGCCACGGCCTCACAGCCTGGAAGGCCGCCCAGCACACGCAGACCATGCACACGGCGAGCAAGTCGCGCGGGCGCGTAGCGCACATCCGCTCTCTAAGCTCGACAAGGGTCTCTCTAGCTCGCGCGGCGGACGACTCCCGTCGCGTGGAGGCCGCCACGGCGCGCGCCGTCCGCTGCGCCTCGGTGTCCGTCATGCCGGCACTACAGCACGCCTGCGCTAGGTCCGCCCTGAAGCGCTTCTTGTCGAAGGTGTGAGTATCGTGGAGGCTCGGGGCCGTCGCACGCGCGATCTTGTCGAGGGAGTAGCGTGCTGCCACACCGGGAGTCTCGCGCGCTGCCCTCCCGAAGCCGACGAGGGCGTGTCTGAAAGCCGTGAGCTCCTCCTCGTCCGAGTCGTGCCGCTCGGGAGCGTCGGAGAGGGCGTAGTGGGTTCTGTAGACTGAGAGCGCGGCCTCGAGAATGCTCTGCTGCCGGGCCCTGGCGGTGCCTGTTACGTCCTCGCCCAGGAGGTCCTCGACAGAGACGCCGTCCTGGCCTCGGCTGGTGAGGTGTGCTCTCGCAGCAGCTATGCGGACAAAGACGTCCGTGAGGAAGATGTACGGCCCGGTGAGCGCCATGACGATCTGCCAGTCCAGCACCACGAGCCCGTTGCCCGTGGAGGTTGTACATAGCGTGACGAAGAGGGAGAGGGAGAGGACCGCGATTCCAGTGCGGAGGGATGTCAGGGAGGAGGAGGGGTTCGTCAGGAGGGAGATGGTGAGGGCGAGGTACTGGAGGTAGAAGCCGAGGCGGATGCCGATACCGTAGATGTCTGGGTCACCGAAGAGGTGGCAGGGCTGGAAGGATTGGGCCTGGGGGTGTTAGTGTGCGTACTGGGGAGTGCTGGGAGTGGGAAACTCACGACCATTCGCGTCCCGGCGCCGACGAACTTTGTTGAAGAGAGCGACTGACCCATGGTGCCGGTCCTCCCGGGCTACGGGCGGTATTGTGAGGGAGGTGATGACGAAGAGCTGGCGTTTTCCAATAGTTTCGTGGACTACGTGTGAGGAGTACAGAAGATGTAGTCACGGGGACGGATGCAGCAAGAAGGAAGTTGCATGAAGGACATGCTTTGCGAACGGACAAGAATGAGCCCCTTGAAGAGGTCAGGGGCTTATGGGATGAAGCATCCCAACCTCGTCTTGTTCTGGGCGCGCAGGTCTCCTCCCAACTCCGGCCGCGTATTCCTGGAACCCAAAACCCAGCCTCGTTATATTGTATAATTCGGGACTCCGATAAAGTGGCAATTCTCAAGTTAGCTACCTTGGCGTGAATCTTCAAGACCAGGAAGGTCTGGCGATGGTGTCTCACCTTGGCCGCGGGGCTGGTATCACGAGCCCCAAGCCTCATGCCAGCCCTTCGCTTTGAAGAATTAAATGTCCGTGCAAGAATAATCGGGTCTTACATCTCCTGGTTGCCCGCGGTTATCCCCCTATTGGAGAGCGTTCTGGAATGATGGTTTATTATACACATATTGAAGTAGGCTTCGCGCAGAGTTACAGCCACGGCCCGTCCCTTCATTCGCATCATAGACGGAGTGTAGAGGAAACCTATATCCGCATTACTTGGAAATCGAAATAATCTGTAGGATTCTCGTTATAGAGCAATGGGGAAGCAGGTGACGTTCACGAATTCTGGTGATGGGCTGGAAACTTACACGGGATACATTTATCGGACAATGGAACGTTATTCATGCGAAGATGAGAAATCAATAGCGGAAGAGCGATCTTGGCCTTGAAGATTGCCTTGAAGATTACGGTCCCACCCTTGCAGAACCGGTCCGTGAGGGCTGAGACACAGTGGCGTGGGGCCATTGCCCCCAACGCTCGTTTCATTCCAAGCTGAGGAGCTGAAAGAATCGAGATGGGTAGCTCTGGATGAGATGTCGTATGGTCAAGGTCCAGCCTCCTTTAATCTTGCATAGCTCGCGTATTCTTTGCCACCGCCGGTTCACTTCCACTCCAGTCACGACCATCACCGGAGCTCCGACACCCAGCCACAAGGGCCCTTAGATGCCGTTTGAGACATCCAGTTGGCGAGGTCAGCCCCCTCCAACTCAGGATACGCCATATCATGATTCCGTATACTTCAATTATCTAAAACTCATATGCCAGGCAATCGCCGTCGTACTGATGCTTCTCCGGCCGTGCTGAAAGGTGTCAGCCATGGCACTTACACGCGCTTCCCAGCCTCTCTGCCCCTGGAGAATAGATGAGACAGCAGGGCGAAACCCGCGAACCATTCTTCAGGTCCACAGGTGGAGGGAGGGCTGTCAAGTCCATAGGATCAGTTCACGTCTATATTGGGAGACATCGGCCGTCACAATGCAGGAACATGCGAGGTAAGATCGGGGAAGAGGATATAAGAGGCACCTCCCCTCTTCCAGCACCCGTTAATCTCGTCTATCCTCCCAGTAGTCACCGCGCTTCCCTTCGCTCAATTTTATACAAATTACGTCTTATATCACCCAAGCATTGTTAACATGAAGACACTCATCTTACTGGTGCACCTTCACCTAGTCCTCGCCTTCGCCCAGCACCACCCCCCAATCTTCAACAAATGGACAAGCCCGAACCGCAAGCCGAGCCCCGCCCTCTCAAAGAGGAGCGTAAGCTATCAGCCCGAGTTCGGTGCCTGCGAGGATGGGCAGGAGACGTGCTCCGATGCGTGCGGGGACGGGTTCAAGGAATGTGGCGCGGGGACAAGCGCCGCAGTGTTTTGTTACAATCCCCGCGCGGGGGAGACGTGTTGTGGGGATGATGGCGGGAGTGAGTTCCTCCTTGTCCCTTCAGGCGGGTTTGGGTGTGGGTACTGACGTTGACCAGCGGCGTGTGATAACGGGTTCTACTGTGCTTCACGCGGAGATGGGGCCGCGTGCTGTCCCGGTGTAAGTCAACCCGCAGGACTCTTGCTCTGCCCATGTCCGTGCTAACGGTGATGATGCTCCCAGTCCCTCTCGCTCTCGGAATGCGAAGATGAGCTCAAGGTGGAGCTCTCGTCCATTAACCCCCCGGAGTCGAGCAGCAAGAAGCAGGATCCTCCCGGGAAGGAGCCCACCCCGGAACCAGAACCACCTGTTCAGAGGTCTTCCACTTCCACTCCTGTACACGAGAGCACCACCAGTGACAAGGACGAGAGATCTTCCACTGCCGAGGCTGAGGGAACCACCACCATCACCAAGAGCTCTACGACTACAGTCATAATAACCGTGCCTTTCCCTTCTTCCTCGTCGTCCGCACCTCCATCCTCTTCTCCCCGTCCGGCCTCTGCTGAACCTCTCGTATCCGTCCCCCCGTCTACCTCTCCCCTTCCTACGTTGTCTTCTCCATCCCCCGTCTCTAATCTGACCTCCGTCGAAAGTCTGCCTTTCACGCCCTCATTTACCGACACCACCACATCGCCAATAGACAACACAGGACCACCCAAAACCCCCAAACCCATCCCGCCAACCAACGAAACCAGCGCCACGAGAGCCGCTGGGGTTCCAATCCTCCTCCCAACGGCTCTGGATAGCCCGAGCTGCGACTTAACCTGCGACGAAGAATCCGGTGGGGAAGTCGAAATGTGCTTCACGAAGACCGTCACGGAGCGCGTAACCATCACGCTCCAGGACGACTCAAATGGCTGTGAGCGTGTCACGACGCTGACGCCTACCATTACCCTCACGGCACTTGAGAATCTCACGCTGGAGTGTCCGGCTTCGCACCAAAAGGATGCGACTCATTGTGTCTCCGTTGATATCCCGGGGGCCATCGCGACTCAGGGCGCTGACGAGAAGCCAACGGAAACGGTCCATGAATGCGACGAGCTGCCGGAGAACGCCGCGACTGATGCCTCCGATGAGCTCTTGGGGGGTGTCGCGACTCAACGCGCTGACGAGCAGCTCAACACGACTGTCCAGGACTCCGACGAGCTGCCGGAGAACGCCACGGCTCGTGGACCCGATGAGATCCCGGATGACATTACGACTCAACGGGCTGATGAGAAGCCAGAAGCGACGGCCAACGAGTCCGAGGAGCTGCCGGGGGATGCCACTACACCTAGCGACCCGGATACTACCGAGCATAGAGCTACAGAGGGGGCTATACTCCCCTCGACGGCAAATGGCGACGGGGAGGACAGAGAAGGAGAGGGAGGAGAAGCTACACCTTCGACCACGTTGATGCCCAGCACGTTATCGACAGTTCCAGCCGATGCGCCGCCGACGTTCGAGACCGCCGCGGGGTCTCGATCCGCGCATAGAGTGTCCGCGTGTATTGTCTTGCTGGCATTGATGGGATTAGGAGTTGGAATGTGACGGATGTTAAATTTTGGGGTAATTGTCTTCCACAAAGGCACCATCCCTCGTCTTTGGATCACTGTCTTGGAGTCGAAGCGAGCAGAGGAGGGAGGAGAGGGAACGTCTGACGACCGGTGTTTCTTGCTTTCGATGCTTGACGATCCCTATTCTTACGCTACACGCATGATGATATTATCGAGAACTTATGACTCAGACGTAATATGAGATACGTAATATACAAATCTGATTATCGCAAAGATGGAGCCCGAAGCTCAAAGGTGCAAGAGCTCGAGGTGTAAGAAGGGCGACCGTGTGGAAACACCGTGCAAACCTCCTCTCCCACTATCCCCGCATCCACTCCAGCTCTGCCCCTCCATCACCTCGAAGCTCCCTCGACAAAAAAATGACGTCCAAAGAACCACCACCACCACCTACCTCCCCGAACGTCCAACAACACAAACAGCCACAATGTCTACGAGAATACCCCACCTCCTAACCCCCTACCTCAATCTCCCGCCCTCCTCCCTAACCCTCCTCACATCCGTCCTCGGCGCCACGACGAACTGGCTGCTGCTGCGGTACCTGGCGTACCACCTCGCGCCGCGGATAGCAGATGACGAGGAGAGTCCCCACGGGCTGCGGAGGAGTGCCCGGGGAGATGAGGAGGCTGGGGGTCGGGGAAAGGGGGAGGGGGAGGGGGATACGGCGGTTGTGTTGGTTAGCTTTATGAGGGACTATGCCTTCTGGAAGGACGGCGCGGCGAGACTGGTACGTTCCCTCCACCGCCTTACAACCACACCCTCAACCCCCCAGCTAGATACTAACGGGACCTCCGTAACACAGGGCCTAGACCTAGACCTCGCAGCCCGCTCCTCAACCTTCACCTTCGTTGACGGCCTAACCTCCCTCTTCCTCCCCGCCTCCCCCGAGAAGCTCCCCCGCGGCCGGCGAGTCCTCCGCTCCGCGAAGCTGGAGGACGTGACGCGCGAGCTCAGCGCCGCGGTGGAAGAGCTCCGGGGCAGCGGGAAGAGGGTCCTTTTGTTCATTGACCAGCCGGATTGTTTCCTTGCGGTCGGCGGGGGGAAGTTTACGAGTTTGGGGCTTAATGATGCGATACTGTCTCTGCGAGAGGTGCGTTACATCCATACTCTCCCCCGGCCCTTGAGCCCTCACGGCCCTTTCAAGAATCATCCGTCGGACGGAGGCATAGAAGTCTAACCCCAAGCAGAAAGTACACGCAGCAATCCTCTCCATCTCAGCCGACGAGCCCCTCATAGAACCTCAGACCACGTCCCTAGAACGCTCCCACGCCGCCTTTGCGCTCGCCGTAGCGCACGAGGCGAGGCTGGTGCTCTCGTGCCGGATGCTCGACACTGGTGTCGCGAGCGATGTCAGCGGAGTGTTGAGGATCGCGAGGGGCGGCGGGTGGGAGGAGGATGCTGGGGAGGGCGGGAATGAGGAAGAGGACGGCGAGGGCGAGGTCGAGGGGCATGAGTATTTGTATCATGTTGGGAGTGATTGGGGGGTCAAGGTGTTTGAGAGGGGCCAGGGATAGGAGTTGGGTTCGGTATGTACGGGCGTTCAAAAGAAAGATAGACGTGGGTTCTGGAAGTAGATCCTGGGAGTATATAAACGTCATGATGTCAGGTCCTCCGCAATGAGTCGATGTAGGCTAAGGCGACTCTCAGGTCAAGAGGACGCTCGTGAGCCGCCGCCTCGAGATCAAGACATTGACATGCTTCGGTTGGAAGCGAATTCGATGCCAACACACCGTTACATGAACCCGGAAAGACGCCGACACAAAAGTATATCCATCTGGCGGGACAGGTTTTGTATTTCAGCTCAGACACATGCACGCCCTTCGTCCCAATACCCATGCACGCATCCCCTCCGCCACCGCACCATCCCCGGATCAAACCCTCAATCATAATCCCTTTTGAAAACCCCCTTGTACGCCGCGGGCGGGTGTGTCATAAAAAAGTAAGACCAGAGCTTCCAAAACACAAAGAGCCTTTCGTTTCCACACTCGTCGTCCGTCACCCTTTCTCCGTCACCGGAATCCCCCTTCCCTTTCCCAGGTGTTCATAGTTTCCACAGGTTCGAGAGAGAAAATTGTGTTCGGTTCAGGGGCGAGTTCAGGGCTTCGAGGGGCCGCGCGAGTTGGCGGGCGCGCCGGTCTGGAATCCGTTCTTGAATCGGCGCGAGACGTCCTTGAGGTACCGCATGCGGCCGGTGCCGGTGGTCTTCCTCCTCTTTCCCTTCTCGGACCAGTTGACTGTTCCCATTGTCAGCTTTACCGAACCGCTGAAGAAAAAAACGCATATCCAGGATATTGATCAGGGATATTGTTCGGGGAGGAGTTCGGTTGAGACGTACACTTCCGGACCTTGGCGGAGGGGTAACCGCACGAGGAGCAGGTGTGCTTCTGGACGTGCATCGAGCGGCGACCTAGGTTCCCTCGTCAGCATTTTGTTCCACCGCGGACATATAAAACCGTGCCTCTCGTCGCGCGAACGAAAGAGCGCGGCTCGGGCTGGGAGAGAAAACTTACCGCAACGACGGCACAGAATGTGCGTCTTGTTGTGACGCTTACCGAAGCTGGACGTTCCCTTCGCTACACCCAGTCGTTAACCAAAACACATCCTCAAAGCGATTCCCCGGCATTCCGAATAAAAAAGTCGAGCATTCGAAAAAAAAGGCGACTCGACGGGATAGCCTGCGGGATGGGCGGGTTCGAACGTACTCATCTTGCCGGTATTGTATGGTTAGTCGGGTTGGCGATGAAATCAAAGGGAGAGAGGGTTTGGCGGATGGGGGGGAGGGCTCTTTCGCAGGTCTGGGGGTCCGATTGAGTGGGTGACCTTGGGCGGAGCACGGCGAGCCCTAAATTTTCCGCACGTGATGAAGAATTTCTTTTTCGCGCGGCACCAAACACTAAGCATCCGCGCGACCCACAGAGGGAGGTTCGACGCGCTGTCCTGGCTCCGAGCTTTAGCCGCCTCACTATTCTTCGCTGGCTACGACGCGACGGCGGATTATTCCGGATGCATACCGGCGAGCAGAGAGACCGCGAGGTGATACGTGGCACGAAACGGGCCCCTGGACATTGACTGCATGAGAAGGAAGATTGGCCGAAGACCCAGGACCCTGGTGCTGTCTACGCGATCTGCCAGAACACCTTACAATAGAACTAGCCCACTAGTCTTCTTCCGGCCCGGTCCATGAATGTTCACGATGTTCGATTCATAGACCTCGACTAACACGCAAGATCTTCTTCTAAACAAACAACCCGTCTATTACACGACAACAAAGAAAACTACGCCCAAAGCCGGTAAGAAGAGGCGGCAAGGCACCATGCGCCAAGACCCGGCCGGTTCCGTCTTATCGTGATCCTTTTACCTGCCATATCCCAACAAGAATTCGTACACTTTCCCACCTTGGTCGTGAAACCCCTCACCCTCATCCCTCCCTACATGCGGCTACTCGGAAGAAAGCGAAACGGAAGCCCATTATGTCGTTGACATTATAACAGATAGAATAGAAAGCCTCCATGAAGAGCGGTATGAGGGGTCTTAGGTTGAGGGTTGTCCGCTTACGCCCCGTGCTCGTCTATGAGTAGGCAGATTCGTACAGGTAGATAACGCCAAAGACGAGGAATGCCACGGCGCCTCCGATCGTAACTAAAGGAATTGTTAGTCACCTGCGTAGCAAGAGAATAGGCCAAGGACAGATACATACCCTTCTTCATGCTCACCCGTCCGGCAATCGCCCGGCCGCCAAGCACGGCAATGCCCGTGCAGACAAAGTGCCCCACCATGGCGCCCAGCGTCACCCACCAGTAATCCTGCCCCGCGGCCATGGCGATGGTCGCGATCTGGCTGCGGTCGCCCCACTCGCCCAGGAACGTCATGATGAAAGTCTGCACCCACGCGGGGCTCAGCAGCAGCGAGACAAGGTTCTCCAGCCCCTGCACAAACGTCGTCGTGCTGCGGGCGCTCGGCGACGGGCTGCGGTTCGGCGACGCGGAGGGCGACCTCGGGGGCGCGGGGAAACGGTTCTTGGTCCGCGACTTGCGGTTGCCAACGCCGACGCCCATCTCGAGCGAGTACGCGTCCTTCTCTTTCTCCTTCTCCGCCAGCTCGCGCTCCACCTCGTGCATCTCCTCCGCGACGCCGTCGTCGGCCGACATGGCGAAGCCCTCGCGGAGAAGCTTGGCGCCGAAGATGAAGAAGAGGATCGAGGCCATGAGGCTCGTGAGGCGCTTGGGTATCAGGGTGGGGACGGCATGGCCGAGAATGGCGGAGAGGACCGTCATGATGAGGAGGGCGGCGAAGGCGGCGGAGAAGACGACCATCCGGTCGTGCTTCATGGCCATGAGGGCGGCTACTAGGAAGGTCTTGTCGCCGATTTCGGAAACGAGGATCATGGTGAGGGAGAGCGCGAAGGAGTGGAGGGGTCGGATGAGGCCTTCGTCGTGGGCCGAGTGGGAGTGGGAGGGTTGGGAGGGGTCGGGGACGTTGAGGTGGTCCTTGTTTACCGAGTCGGGGACGGGCATCGGCGCATCCTGGACTCGCTCGGGGAGGTCCTCGGGTTTCTGCAGAGAACTGTTAGTGCTATTGCGACATACGATGGTCAGTGTAAAAGATGTACGGGGTATCACCGACCTCGAGGCCAGACGCTTCGCCATCCTCATTCGGCGGCGCTTCCTCCGCGGCATTGTTGACCGGGGCAGGCTGTTCTTCGTGATGATCAACGGGAGCCTCCTTGGGTGTCTCTGGCGTCTTCCCACCCTCCTGGCCCTCTGCCCCCTCCTGAGCCATCCTCGACTTCTCCGAGACACCCCCCTCAGTACCGCGCGTCCCCTCCTTGGGAGGCTCCCGATTGGGGTCGTTCATGACGCCGTCGTGCGACTCGGGGATCTTCTCGCCGTCCACCACTGTCGGGTCCTCAGGGCGGCCTTCTAGCGGGGGCAGGCTCTCGTCGACCTTGCCGTCGGTCTCGACCCAGGGGCCATTGTGCGGCCGGCCATCGTTGCCGTCGACCGGGGCGACCTTGTCGACAGGGTCAGATCGGCCGTCGAGAGTTGGATCGACGCTATCTATGGCGACGGCATCGGCTATGGCGTTGGGGGTGAGGGCCGCGGCCAGCGAGGGGGCGAGCAGGAGGAGGAGCCGCGCGTCGCGAGTCGGTAACCTCATTGTTGCGGCTTGGTAAAGAGCGTCGTAGCAATGTGGCGGCTAAGGAGTGTAGAGAAGTAACGAGAATGCGTCAAAGCCACGGCACCGAAAACGGAAAAGGTCGAATTGAAGAGTAACAGCTAGCACAAACAGAGAAAGGACGAAAAGTCGGCTTCAGACATCGAGACACGTGTGTTCTGGAAAATTGTCCCTGCGATCGTCGCGAAAGGAGATGCGAGCTGGGGGGCAAACGGGTGGATCAGGGGAAATAAAAATAGGAGCGACAGGGATGGTGGAATGGTACATCGGGTAAAGGGGTGTTCGGGGAAGGCGCAGGTACCCCTGAGCGCTGGTGGCGGCGTCACTGTCACAGGCCGAGGACCTGCGCTTGGCGAATTCAAGGTTTCAGGCGGCGAAGTCGGCTTCTGGGGTTTTGTCAAAATTGAAACTGTTGGAAGGCTCATAGGCCCCATGAGCTTGAGCACAATTGGAGCAAGGTGAGTAATTATCAAGGCCAGACAACGAAGAACTGCATCTTGGATCTCTTCCATATAGACGAGACCTGCGTTGCTGATGTCTGCCTGTGGAGTACCTTTATGGGTCGAATCCAAGCTCGTCCATTCGCGTCCGAGTGAGCTCTGGGGCCGTTAACTCCGGTCCACGTTGCACCTACTTGTGCCGAAATCCACGATGGCCCCCAAGGAGCCTTCTACCCTTGAATGCCTGGATTGCCCAATGGCAGAGAGGTTTTGTTCATGAAGAGGTCTTTCTCTCAAGCCTTCTTTGTTACATAGCTCCAGTTGACCTTGAGCCCCATTCAGTTGACGAACAACCGGCAGTCGGCTCTTAAGCCCGAAGCTGTATTTACGTCAGCGCTCCAGCGAGCTTCGCCCCTCCTCTTCCGGAAGCTCCTGTCTGGAGCCAGCATCACTCTTCATACATCCAGCGCTGGATTATATGTTTACCGTTCATCTTGCAAAACTCCCTGTGCAATACTCTCCGTGACCTATCGCTCTCACCCCGGTCTCCCGACACCGACCTCGCAACCTGTGACTCGTTCTCCGTACAACCTTACCCACTAGACCTCCCAGACCACAAGACGCCCTCTTAATGTCGGCCGAGAACATCTGGGACGACGCCTCCTCCGACGAGGACTACCAGTATCAGGAGGGCGAAACCGACGCCGACAGCGCTGACGACGACATGGACGACGACGATCAGATCGACCCCTCGCCGTTTCTCAACCCCGGACTGACTCAGCAGCTCCTTCAGCAGTTCAGCGGTACCGGCCTCTTCGCGACGCTTAACGAGGCATTCGCGGAATGGGATGACTTTGATGCCGAGGAGGACTTTGGCGTCGAGCAGCTCATATATGATGGTGAGCACAGCGTCTCGTCACCGCAAAGTCCGCTGCCTAACTAACCGCTCGCTAGTAGATGCCGAGTTCGAGTTCGCCCTGGGAGAGCCATCGGGGCATGAAGATGAGGAACATGCCGATTCGGTGCTCCTCAACATCGGCAGGGTAGCGGGGTCTGTACGGGGTGAGTTTAACCCGGTGATGTGAATAGCTTTTCGATGACTGACCGTGTCTCCCGTTCCTTGCCGTAGTTCCGAACTCCAACAAGTACATGCTCTTAACGCGGGACCAGCTGCGGTATCTCCTGCGGCATGACATGCTTATGGGCGATCTAAAAGACAGCCGCCGTCTACCTACCAATGAGTTCGAGGAGTGGATGGATAGGCGCCGGCCGGATCCCAACCGGTTCCCCAAGGTGCCTAGTGAGGAGGGAAGGAAGCTCATGGAGTCGGGTCAATTTGGTGCAAACCCGCCCGCGGCCGGGCGGAGGGGGAGGAAGGATATGGCCAGGCGTGTCTTGGATCGGGAGTTGGGCATCGCCAACCCTGCCGAGAGCATAAGGAACCACAAACTCCTAGCCCAGGTGCGTACAGTTTCTATCCTAATGCGGAGGTGAGCATGGTGTGCGACGCAAAGCAACTAACAGCCCCTTAGAACATGATACCGTCTGGTAGGGCCGAGACTACCATCTACTTCAAGTCATCGGTATACTCCGGGCAGTTCTCAGACGACGGCGACTTCTTCTTCGCCTGCGGCCACGACTTCAGGGTCCGGCTATACGACACCTCCAACCCTTACGTATGGAAGCACTACAAGACCGTCTCCCACCCCTACGCGCAGTGGACCCTCACCGACGCATCCCTGAGTCCGGACAACAAGTGGCTCGCGTACACATCGCTCACCCCGAGCATTTGTCTCGCGCCCACGGACCCGCAGGACCAGGGCGACCCGTACACCCTGGATCTCGGCAGCAATCCGACTCCGCTCGGGGCCGTGCCGCCGCATTTCGGCATCATGTCTGTGAGGTTCTCTGGCGACGGAAAGGAGCTTATTGCCGGGACCAACGCTCGATCGATCGCAGTTTATGACATTGAGACGCGCCAGACGCTGCACTGGGTCTCCGGACACGACAACGACGTGAACGCCGTGTGCTTTGCTGACAAGTCGTCTCCCCACATCTTGTACTCTGGATCAGATGACAGTGTAATCAAGGTTAGTCCAGTCATCTAGCATTCATACCCCCCCCCCCCCCCCTCGTCGCCATCTAACACCCTCAGGTCTGGGACAGACGTAGCATGGGCGACGGGCGCGAGGCCGGGGCCTTCGTCGGCCACATCGAGGGCATCACCTACATCGACAGCAAGGACGACGGCCGCTACATCCTTAGCAACGGCAAGGACCAGAGCATGAAGCTCTGGGACCTCCGGATGGCCATGTCCACAGAGCAGTTCCGCGGGCTGGAGCTCCGGAGGAGGTCGACGTACGACTACCGCTGGCAGGAGTACAACGAGTCCTACTGGGACAAGGACCCCAATGACAACTCGGTCGTCACGTTCCGCGGCCACAAGGTGCTGCGCACCCTCATTCGGTGCCACTTCTCCCCCCCGGGGAGCTCCGACTCGAGGTACGTCTACTCGGGGAGCCACGACGGCAAGGTGTACATCTGGAACCTCGACGCCACGCTCGCGGGCACCATCGACGTCAAGGGGACGACGCATGCTGCTCTCGCAAAGATCGGGCGCGTGCCGTACCTCGGGACTAGCCTGCAGCGGCGGCCCCCGCCGCCTCGGTGGCAGACGCTCGTGAGGGATGCTAGCTGGCACCCCAACGCGCCCGTCATGGTTGGTAAGTATTGATCGTGTTCCCCTGTCAGACCATGTATTGGATGCTAACGCGGTCATATAGCCTCGGCGTGGAATTCTGTAGACATGCGGGAGGGGACCTGCTCGCTGTACAGGTTCAACGAGGAGTCGGAAAGTGATGGAGAGGAGGACCCGGACGACCCAGTCGACGGGGTATGCGTGACGGAGAAGATGCGGCCGTTCCGCTTCACGTCATGATTCCAAGGGGCCTGATTTGCGAAGCACGGTCTTATGAGATGGCGACCGTTGGACACGGATATACCCCTTCGAGACGTGGCCTTAGCACGAAATGTAATGAATTGATGAACCGCCTTCCACAAACATCATTGTTCCCCAAGCCTTTATTGATTCCATTGATTCCATTGTCGTCACCCAAGTGCTACCAATCACAACTCCGCTAGCAAAGAGAAATTATGATACAAGTTTCGCCCCCCAAGTGTAGATGGAGGGACGTGCAGCCGGGCGCACACCGGGCCGCGAGGATGGTAGGATCTGTCATTCGTGTCTGCGTTCTTGCTGGCCTCTCGAGAGGTTATTCCCAGGGTCCCACGTCTACGCGCCGCCGACGAGGATGTTGTTGACGGGAATGTGTACTGGATAGAGGTTAGCATGCGCGAAACAGAGCAACTGTGGGCGTGCCACGGGTATGGAGAGCACGTACTCAGCTTGACGAGGTATCCGACGGCACCCATGATGAGGAAGCCGACACCGACGGCCTGGCATAGCCGGAGGAACTCCTTCTGGTCGGCTGCAAACGATCTTGTCAGCACGAGAACAACGCGGCGGGACGACATGGCGCCCGCGAGCAAAGGGCGCGAAGACTAACGCTTGGTGCACCGCTTCATGAACTGGAGGCCGTCGCGAGCGAACTCGGAGGGGACGTCGAGGAGCTCTTGTACTTGGTCAGACATCGTGACGGTCGTGTGTGGTCGTTAGACGAGAAAGGAGGTTTCGCAACGGCGCTTATCGAAGACGGTGAAACAGAGGGTTCGAAATCGAAGGGGGTATCAAGAAGATTAAAGTCGAAGCAGATTAAGTCGTATGGAGCTTCGGGGAAGGCTCGCGAAGAAAGGAGGTGGAGAGTGGGTGATGGCGTCGCGGGAGCAATGAAAGTTGCCAGCTCAGCTTCCAGCACCACGTTCGAATTTCCCGCTCGTTAATATTGCTCGCTTCCCCAGAGGTAACACGGTCGCACTAGCCCATTGGGAAAGGCCACTTTGCTGCATTTGACGCAGATGGGTGGCAGGATGGCCGGGGTTGCTGATCCGAGGTATAGCCGTTGTACCCATCACAGGAGGCGGCAGGCATGACTGGACCCACTTTCTCCCTGTAGGTTGCCTTAGCGCAAAACGGCCCTCGAAGCCTCGTTGCTGCCCTCCCCCGTCCTCGATCATCGCCCAGCTTTCCTCGAGAACGCGACTTCCATCTCTTCCCATCTCGCATCTCGTCATCTGCGTAAGGTCTTTTGATCTTGTTTCAGTAACACCGCCGACGGAAACCTCAGATCAGAAATACCCGCAGGGACCTGACGCTACTAGGACCTGGAAGGAGCTTCAGCTGGGCCTGCACGAGACGCCTTACCCGAGTCACGCCCGCATTTGCCGCGACTCGCTTGCGACAGCCCCGGAGCAAACGGCAGAACCGAACGATCTAAACGGGCCATACATAACCTGATCACACCGATCCGCTCCTGTGGAAACCAAGGCTACCGCCCTGTACCCGCCGGGATCCCGCATTCGGATTCACACCACGAGAGGAGGAAGACGCGAAATAACTGGATTTTTTCTTTCTTTCCTGTATATCCTGGAAGGGCAAGACCGCAAGCACAGAGCTTCGTCTTAAGCGCCCAGCTGTTCGTTGAATCCACGCGCGCGACTTTCGCAGCCAAGGACTATCGAGGAGACTTTCTTGTTTCAGACGGGGGTCGCATCTACTAAAAGCTCCAAGGGAAGCAAGCAAAAGGGAGGAGGATACGCATTTTCTGGACCTGTCAAAGACTCTTCTGCACATCTATCCTGTCCTGCCGACGTTAAAGTTCGGAGTGTACGTATTCTGCGCTGTCTTCTCCTATCCTGTTCTGCTTTCTTGCGTCGCCCCTTGGCTTGTCTTGTTGGTGGTCTTTCTGGGGCGCATCTCGAATGGGAAGCTGGGGACATCAAGTGGTGGAGATGGCTGCTGTTCCTGTTGCGCGCCTTGCGAATGGCCATGTGTATATCTGCTCTGCTAATACCAACACCGTCGTTTTAACAGCTTTGCCTCCAGATCGAAGCTCGGAGCATTCTCATCGGGCTACTCGACAAACGTAGCTTGAGGCAGTGCGGCTTCATCGCGGCCACCTTCCTATTCGCGCGGACTGCCATCTGACCGCATATATCTAACCTCGCACCTGGATACACCCCTCCCCGCTTACTCGTAGATCGACACAATGGCCGAGGAAGAGTTCGAGATCGACATCTACGGCGACACCGCCAACGACCAGAGCCACGAGACGCAGGCGCCCGCAGACGACCGCCAGGACGACTCACATGCGTACAACGACTCGGCGCACCAGGTGCAAGACGCGAACGGTGACAAGCACTACGACGACAAGCACTACGACGACCAGCACTACGACGAGGGCGCCTCCCGGGAACAGGACGCGCGGCCCGAGGACCCGCCGCCGCAGGGCGTGAAGAGGAAGGGCGGGTCCGAGTACGACGACAGGCCGGTCGACCCGAACGCCACGCCGGCGCTGATGCTCTCCGACTTGAACTGGTGGACGACCGACGACGGAGTCCGTGCTTATGCCCGGGAGGTGGGCTGCGAGGAGGAGTTGAAGGACGTCACGTTTAGTGAACACAAGGTCAACGGAAAGAGCAAAGGGTAGGGCCCGAATCCGATATGAACTTTCCTGGTGGAGACTAATACGGTGTGCAACAGCCAAGCGTACGTCGAGTTCACGTCTCAACAAGCGGCCACCGCCGTCAAGCACCTCATCGACTCCCTGAGCGAATCTGGGCAGTCGGTGCACAAAAAGGTTATGGTCTCGTACTCGATGGCCGGCCTCAACCCCTTCAAGACGCTACCCAAGGACGGCACGGCGCGGTCGGGCAAGGACTCGCAGAGGTCGACCAGCGGGTCCGGGTTCGACGGCGGGCAGGGCGCCGCTGGCAGCGGCAACTACCGCGGGAACTACCGGGGCCGCGGCGGGTTCAACCAGCACCGGGGCAACATGCACACGAACCAGGGCAACTTCAACCGCAACTTCTCGGCGGGAGGCGGCATGGGCGGCGGGCCTGCGGCGTACAACAACCAGATGTTCAACAATCCCATGGCTGGCGGCAACTTTGCGTTTAACCGCGGGGGGATGATGAACATGGGGGGCATGCCGAGGGGAGGAGGCGGCATGCGGGGCGGTCGTGGGGGGATGGGCGGTGCTGGGATGATGGGGATGAATCCGATGGGGGCGATGCCGAACCCCATGGCTGGCATGGGCATGATGGGCGGCGGAATGCAAGGTACGTGCGGTATTGTTCGGGATGTAGTCTGCGGCAACGCGGAGCCCTCTCTTTCTTTGTTTTGTGGCGCCGATCGTTTTGGTATCCCGATGCAGCGGTGGGGGCCCATGGCTCGTCACCGGGACTCGGAGGAGCCTCCCCCTCCCTATCACACCCTATCCCCGAGGCAGACCTTGCCGAGAGGTGCCCTCCCCCGAGCCACTTCACGAGCAGCACAAACCCCTGGAAGTCTCCAAAACAACAACGTCGGGCCCCCCGCGGTCCTAGCCCGAGCCCCTGCCGTCGTTCACATCGTTCACGTCACTCACCCCCCGCCTGCACATGAGGCACATCCCAGAGCCCACCCCCACCTCACCCCAGTCCGACCCCTTTCCTTCTCCCCAGTCGCCAACCAGTGGACGTGATGGGCTAACGAGACTAGGCTTCGGAGGCGGCATGCAGCCCTTCGGACCGGGCTTCTTCCCGCAGATGGGCTCGGGGAACCAGGAGTGGGGGAACCCACATGGCGCGAAGAGGCCTAGGCCGGAGTAGGAGACGGCTTGAGCACGCATCCCCAGGGGTCCTTTCACGGTTGATCCAGGGTTGAAGAGTGTTGAGTGTTTCGGAGTTGGCGGCTATGTTACTCTCATCTTTACGAGCTTGCAGGATGTTGAGGTCGATGGGTCGGGGGTTGGCATAGGGGGAGAATGGAAGTGGACGTATTTGCTAGCGCTGTATTATATCGGGAAAAGGGTTAGGGGCGCAATATTGAATTGACTTGATTTAAACAACCCCTTCAACCCCGCCATGCTCCAGTTCATATCATTTGATGCAACCACAGTCCCATAGTATATAACCTCACCCACGAGAGCCAGCTTCAAGCCACTCCCCTCTCCTCCAGCAGCGAAACATACCTCCCCGCAGCCTTGCCTGCCACCTCTCCCAGGCCCCCCTCCAAGACCCTCATCACAACCCCCCTCTTCGCCACCACACCCCTGGCGGCCTCCGTCTCCCCTGCCTCGGCGAAGAACCCAAAGGCAGAATCTAGTGTATCCGCGGCGCGGGTCAGCTTCTCCGTTCTCTCCCGCCCGCCTAGCGTCCCCGCCATACCCATCTCTGCGTCCGCGAGGAGGGAGTACAACCTCCCTGACAGCGCGGAATTCCGCGCCTCGAGGGCGCGGGGGAGAGTTGCGCGTAAGAGCGCCGCCGCGGCTGCAAACTCGGAAAGTGAAGAGAGGATCGAAGCAAGGGATGCCGTCGCGTGGTAAAGAAGCGGGAGAAGGCGGGAGCGCAGCGCAATACTCGCCGCGCGGGCAGCCGTCGATAGCCGTCGCTGCGGGCGGCCCGCCTTTTCCAGGAGCGTCGTCTTGAGGAGGAGGAGCTGCACGCGCAGCGCCACGTCCTTTGTATCATCCCCCTCCAACCCCTTCAGCAGATCCTCCACGACGTCCGACGCGGCGGAGAGGTCGCCCCTCCGGACGAGGTAGTCCACGTGCAAGAACTCGATGGTGAAGGCCATCTCGGGCTCCAGGTCGTCTGCTTTGTTCTGGCGGAGCTGGGCGAGGAGGTCGCACGCGCCGTCGAGCTCACCGCGCGCGAGGTCCCGCCGCAGCTTGATGATGCCGCGGTGTTTCCGCCAGTACTGGTGCGTCTTCCACGCGCGCAGCGCGTTGGGGTCCAACCCATCCAACAGGCGCAGCGCCTCGTCGAAGCGGCCCCTCCCCGCTAGACCCGCTGCCAGCCGACACGTCAACCTCAGCGCATCGTCGAAGACCCCACGGGGCGCATGTGCCCTCAGGGCAACCTCACACGTCGAACCCGCAAGATCCGCAAGCCCAAGCCGATCCCAAACCGACGCAGTAAGCAATGCATGCGCAGCAAATAGCGGCGCCGCATTCCGCTCGACAATAGAATGCCCGCTCCGCACCACATTCTCTAGCGCGGTGGCAACGCTCTCACCCCCCGAAAGCGTCAACTTCGCCTCACTCAACAACAGCGTACTCAACAGGCCCCCCATCCCCGTCTCCTTCGCCCTCACCCTCAAGAACGCCAGCGTCTCGCGGGCCGAGCCCAGCGCCGAGTCTGGGTCGATGCGGCGGAGCAGGCGGGGGTGTGCGCGGCCGAGGTGAAAGAGCCAGTTGAGCGCAAAGTTGAGGCACGTCATGTCGCGGTTCTCGCGGGCGGTGGAGACGGTCTGGAGCATCGCGTCGACGGCGTCGGGGTGGCAGCCGAAGTCGGACTGCAGGACGGCGAGGTTCATGAGGGCGTACTGGTAGAAGAGGCGGTCGCGGGACTGCATTGTGTAGTCGAAGTAGCGGTGGAGGTTGTCGAAGGCGTTGGGGTGGTCGCCGGCCCTCCAGCTGTCGAGGAAGCTGGGTTTCTGTCAGGATGGAACTCTTTGGGGCGAGGGAGATAGGGGGCAAGGGGGTGAACTTACTTCACGTAGTGTGATACGCTTGGAATCATGTGGCTGTCGTGTAAGAGGTCCTGTAACTTCTGCCGGATGTCAAGCGGGACCCGGTTCCCGTACCCTGGGCGCATTAGCGAATATTTACAATATCGAGACCGGGAGACGTACTCTGCATCTGCTCGACCTGAAACTCCAGCAGGCCCTCCATATCATCCGTACTCATCGGCACGGCGGCAGCAGAGTTCCCCGTGAGGCTGTCCCCATACACAGCCGCCGTCAACGCTTCAAACGCCGGATCCTCCCTCTCCCCCAACAGCGACACATTATCAAACCGCAACCTCTCAAACGCCGGGTTCCTCTTCCTCAGATACGCCTCCGTCGGCTGCCGATACCTCACAAAACCCTTCCACAGCTCCGCCGAATCATGAAACCTCAACCTCTCAAACTCGAGCCTGCACCTCCTCACAAAAATCCCAAACACCGACGTCCCCGCCAGCCTAATCCCGCCCTCAACCTCCCCGTCATCGCGCGGGGCCCCCGCAGGCCTCAGCACAAGCTTTAACCGCGCAAAGAAAGCATGTAGCTCATCAAGCGAGTCAACAGACCACAACTTCTGCAGAAAGACGTCCCAGAGGCGGCGGCCCGGCATGCCGAGGAGGACGGGGTGGGCGGCGAGGACGTCCTCGAAGGCGTGGATGGAGAGGAGGAGCGAGGTGGCGTGGGCGGCCTTGTGCCACGGCGGGGAGGGGGCAGCGGAGGGGTGGGGCGCCGCGTCGGTGAGGTGTGAGGTTATGAAGGAGAGGACGGGGAGGATGGSGCGGGATTAGGCTGGCGGGGACGTCGGTGTTTGGGATTTTTGTGAGGAGGTGCAGGCTCGAGTTTGAGAGGTTGAGGTTTCATGATTCGGCGGAGCTGTGGAAGGGTTTTGTGAGGTATCGGCAGCCGACGGAGGCGTATCTGAGGAAGAGGAACCCGGCGTTTGAGAGGTTGCGGTTTGATAATGTGTCGCTGTTGGGGGAGAGGGAGGATCCGGCGTTTGAAGCGTTGACGGCGGCTGTGTATGGGGACAGCCTCACGGGGAACTCTGC